>JAOVVI020007887.1:0-14558 GCA_028571085.2 Nepenthes alata
AGACGGCCAACGAGGTGGTTCACCTACTTCATTTAGTTAGGGTTTAGTTGGGTTCTAACTAATTAGTAATGTTGGTCGTTGTCTTTAGTTGCCCTTAATTTACTCCAGTCAATTCTTTGATCGGTGCTCAGGGTTGGTCATTATTTTTATTCATGACCGGTCAACCTTTCTCGAGGCCGGTCAACTCTTTGGTCTACATCCGGTCAACATCACAATTTTCAATCAATTCTTTTCTCACAGTCGGTCATTATCATAAAGTCGGTCAACGTTATAAATTTTGGTCAACTCTTTTAGCCGGTCAATATTCTATTCTGGACTTCAAGTAGTCCGGCCTTAAGCCACTCCGGCTTTCTCGAGTTCTAATACTTTATCCCATTTTAAGTTTCCTTTTAAAGTTGGGATCTCACAATTCTCCCCTACTAAAAAACTTTTGTCATCAAAATTTGGATGGGGTTACATACCTTAGTTAAACAAGTGAGGATACTTGCTTCTGATTTCTTCTTCTTTTTCCCAGGTAGCTTCTTCAGATGAGTGATTCCTCCATAGCACATTTACTAGAGGAACTGTCATCGTACGTAGCCTTTGCTCCTTCCGGTCGAGAGTTTGTAGTGGCTCCTCGACATAGGATAGATCTTTGTTGATTTCCAAAGGCTTGAGTTCAATCATGTGAGTAAAGTCATAAACATACTTCCGGAGCATGGATACATGGAACACGTCATGCACTTCCGTCAAACTTGATGGTAGTGCTAGTCTGTATGCCACTTCTCTCATCTTTTCTAGAATTTCAAAAGGGCCCACAAATTGTGGCTTCAGTTTTCCTTTTACTCCAAACCGTGACATTCCCTTGGACGGTAACACCTTTAGGAAAACAAAATCTCCCGTTTCAAAGCTTAATTCTTTCCTCCTTTTATTCACATAACTCTTTTGTCTACTCTGAGCAGCCTTCAATTTTCCATGGATCAATTCGATCTTCTCAGCCGTTTCTTTTATGATTTTGGGATCCAAAATTTTTTTATCTCCGGTCTCCTCCCAGTGAATTGGCGATCTGCACTTCCTTCCATACAAAGCCTCAGAAGGTGTCATACCGATACTAGCCTGATAACTATTATTATAAGTAAACTCTGCGAGTGCTAAGTAGGTATCCCAAGTTTCCTTCATTTTCAATACAGAAGCCCTCAACATATCATCAAGAATCTGAATAGTATGCTCAGACTGGCCATCTGTTTGAGGGTGGTAAGCAGTACTAAATTTTAATTCAGTCCCCATTTCCTTATGCAAACTCTTCCAAAACCTTGAGACAAAACGGGAGTCTCTATCTGATACAATGGAGGCAGGAATTTCATGTGGTCTCACGATCTCATTCACATACAGTTGAGCCAATCTATCACGTGAATACGTCGTTCTGATTGCTAAGAAGTGGGTTGACTTTGTCAGCCGGTCAACTATAACCCAAATAGCGTCATGATTCCTAGGAGTCCTTGGTAAATCTGATACAAAATCCATGGCAATGTCCTCCCATTTCCAGCTCGGAGTTGGCATTGGCTATAATAATCTAGAAGGCTTCCTCCTCTTAGCCTTCAGTTGCTGGCATACCAGGCATCTCTCCACATAAGCCATGATCTCTCTCTTCATATTCCTCCACAAGAAGGTTTTCTTCAGATCCTGATACATTTTATTCGTTTGTGGGTGAATGGTATATCGAGATTGATGGGCTTCCTCTAGAATCTTCTCCCTCAACTCCTTATTATCTGGCACACACAATCGATCCCTAAACCTCAACACTTCGTCCGTTCAGACGTTGAATTCAACTTGGGATTCCTTACTCAAGTTACTTGCAATTTCTACAATGAATGGATCATCGACTTGCTTCTCCTTGATTTCACTAACAATCTCCGATTGGATTTGAAGATAGGACATGAGTATCCAACATCTCCATCTGCTTGACCTGCAAGTGTGCCACATAACCTGATCGACGACTCAATGCATTCGCAACTACGTTGACTTTTCCTGATTTATATTATATTTTACAGTCATAATCTTTCAATAAATCAAGCCATCTCCTTTGCCTCATGTTAAGTTCCTTTTGTGAAAATAGATATTTTAAACTTTTGTGATCCGAATACATAATGAACCTTTTACCATATAGATAATGTCTCCAAATTTTCAAAGCAAAGACAACAGGAGCAAGCTCGAGGTCATGAATAGGATAGTTCTTCTCATGCACTTTCAGTTGCTTAGATCCATAAGCCACAACTCTACCGTGCTGCATTAGTACACACTCTAAGCCTGCCTTGGAGGCGTCATAATACATCTCATATCCTCATGATCCTTCTGGAATCACTAATACAAGAGCAGTAATCAGGCGATCCTTTAGCTCTTGAAAACTCTGATTACACTCCTTGATCCATTTAAAATTGACTTCCTTTTTCAATAATCGCGTCAGAGGTATAGCAATTTATGAAAAGTTTTTCACAAATCGTCGGTAGTAACCTGCCATGCCTAGAAAGCTTCTAGTCTCTGTTACAGAAGTTGACTTACTCCAGTTAGTAACAGCTTCTATTTTCTTTAGATCTACAGAGATACCACTACCATAAATCACATGACCCAAAAATATCACTTTTTCTAGCCAAAACTCACATTTCCCCAACTTAGCATATAACTCCTTCTCACGCAGCACTTGGAGTACTATCCTCAAATGGGTCTTGTGCTGCTCATAGTCCTTAGAATATATTAGAATATCATTAACAAAAATTATCATAAATTTATTCAAATACTGCCTGAATACTCTATTCATTAGGTCCATAAAGGAGCAGGGGCGTTTGTGAGTCCAAAGGGCATAATAAGAAACTCGTAGTGACCGTACCTTGTTCGGAAGGCAGTTTTGGCCACATCTTCTGGCTTAATCCTTAGTTGATGATACCCAGACCTCAAATTGATCTTCGAGAAGAGCCGGGATCCTTGAAATTGATTAAATAAATCATCAATACGCGGCAGAGGATATTTGTTCTTGATCGTGACTTTGTTCAACTCACGATAGTCAACACATAGCCGCAATGATCCATCTTTCTTTCTCATAAATAGAACTGGTGCTCCCAAAGGAGACACACTTTGCCTAATAAAGCCCTTATCCAACAGCTCCTGCAATTGCAACCTTAGTTCCTTCAATTCAGCCGGAGCCATTCTGTAGGGGGCCTTAGAAATTGAGCCGACACTAGGAACGATAGAAATTTCAAACTCAATCTCCCGATGCGGGGGTAATCCAGGCAACTCAGGAAATACATCCTCAAAATTACGGATGACGTGGATGTCCTTAGCTGGCACCTCATGACTCCCAGTGGTGCAGGCATAGGCCAAGTAAGCCTTACATCCACTTCTAACTAAATGTTTAGCATGTAAAGCTGAGATCATTACCGGCACCTCCTTCTTCTTGATACATTGGAAGAAAAAGGTTTCCCCCCAGGGATATTAAAGTAAACCTTCTTCCTAAGGTAATCAATGGTGGCATAGTTTTCAGCCAGCCAATCCATCCCTAGGATCACGTCAAAGCCTCCCATATTTAGTAACACCAAATCCACCATCAAAGATTTTCTATCTACTTCTACCGCGCATTCAGGATATATAGCATTAGTGACTATGGGAAGTCTAGTAGTGGTGCATATTGACAATTCATAATTCAATATGCAAGGAGCAGTGATGATATGACATGCAAACTGTGCAGAAACAAAAGAGTGGATAGACCCCGAGTCAAACAAGATAGATGTAGGAACGCCACAAACAGGAAGAGTACCTTCCACGATATTTGGCGATATCTCTGGCTCTGAAATAGCCACTGCAAAGGCCTTAGCCGAAACGGTAGGCTTTCTCTCTTCTAGTTTCGGGCAATCTTTGATCAAGTGGCCGTGTTGCCCATATTTGAAACAAGCACCCGTTGCCCGGTGGAACGCTTGCCTCGGATGTGCCTTTCCATAGGATGGGCAGGGTGCGACCGAAGTCCTGGAATCAGTCATGGACTGAGCCGACGCAATACCTTTTTTGATCATCCTTGTCTTCTTGGATGTCTCAAAAGTTCCCCCAGTAGATCCGCCACCAACACCTGCTCGACTAGCGGCCCTCTTTGCATAGAATTTTTCTGTCTCCACCTCTTGTTTGTAAAGGACCGCTCGGTCCAATATCTCGGCATATGTCTCAAGCTTTAATATGATCAGCTGTTTTCGAATATCATCCCGCAATTCTTGCTGAAACTTCTTCGCCTTCCTTAATTCATCCTCCACATAGAAAGATGAGAACTGAGACAGCTCGGTGAACTTAGCATCATACCCCGTCACCATCATGTTTCCTTCCTTAGTCTTATAAACTCCTTTTGGTCCTGGAGACTGGATGGAAAGTATTTCTCCAAAAAAGCTTCCTCGAACGTATCCCAAGTGATCATCTTATCGGGCATACCTAACGCCCTCTTCCTCATGTCCCACCAGCTGTCTGCTTCACCTTCTAACTTATACACAACAAATGTGACCTTTTTTTGGTCCGTACACCCAACTGCTGTAAATATCTTCTTCATCCTCTTAAGCCATCTATCAGCCTCTGCCGAATCGGGTTTCCCCCGGAAGCCCGGTGCCCACTCCGCCGTGAATCGATCATATGTAGTTAGAGCTAGGATGGCTGGAACTGGCTCAGTTGCGGAAACTTGAGCCTTGTGCATATGCTCAACAGATTCCACCACAGTGGTCATCCTTTCCAGCAAGTCTATATAAGCAGCCTCCCGTTCATATGGCATATTAAAGCCGTTTCTTCTTCCTCTTCCACTAGTCATCCTAAAGTCAAGACAGGCATCATATTATAATCTCAACAAAAAGGAAGTATCCATCAATCCCAATAAAATTATAATTAGTCTAGAAGCCAGGTTCTTCCTAAGGACTCTAATTGTCTAAGTTATCCATGGCCTATTTCCTTCAGAGATTCGGTGTGAAGATTCAAACCTATGCTTCCATTTTTCAGTTGATCAATTCCTAAGGTATCTCAATTCTCTGATACCAATTGTGACGGAATTGATTTTTTTTATAATCCGCCATCGATCTCCCAGAACTGACACCAAGTTTGGTGGCCAGGTCTGGGCCGATCATGCCTTCCAAAACACAGGATCATAGATGTTGTCTAGGACTCATACACAATACTGAAGTCAATTATTACCCAACATAAGCATTTACATTCATTTCATAAAAAAAAATCAATTTCTTAATACAAAATAGCCATGAACGTTTAATCACAAAGTTTAGAGTCTAACAAATCATTACACTAGTTGTTTCTCCGTGGCGATCGTCCAAAAGGTGCTTCTGAATTCTTACAACCCTTCAGGTAGGTTCTAATCACTCCGTCTCGTCGGGCACGAGTTCTAAACTTCCATCTGAGGGGGAAGGAAAACAGAAAACAGTGAGCCGGAGCTCAACAAGGAACATGTAGATTTTCCAGAAAACGTTCGTGCTGTCAATAGTTACAGATACATATGCGGAATATCATTAACCAAAATCATGTAGAAACACTTAGTAAGGAAATTATGTAGCATAAATATCATAAGATAGTGATCGAACAAAAGCAAATCAGAAAGCTGGAACAGATATTGTTCGAACGTAAAATAGGGCCGGTCACAACATAGCTTCTTTTACTCATTACTTAACTGAAAGGGAGGCTTTAATCGAGGACAGATTGTGCACATCTCCTCACAATCACGGCAATACCTCCTTGTACAAAGCCCCGAGGACGACCCTTATTTTCTCCTTGTATAAAGCCCCGAGGACGGCCCATATTTTCTCCTTGTATAAAGCCCCGAGGACGGCCCTTATTTTCCTCATTATATAAAACGCTGAGGATGGCCCATATTTCCTCATTGTATAAAGCCCTGAGGACGGCTCTTACGTTATCCTCGATTTTCACCAGAAGGTTCTGAGGCATTGCCAGAGTTCCTTGGCTCTCTGAACTTTCTTATCTTATAACAAAAGGTTCTTCTTCTTTTTTTTCTTCTCAGACGCCGGAACCGGAGTTCCTTCCTTCTTTCTGCCGGAGTTCATTTCATAACGGCCGGAGTGCTTTTCCTTTCTTGAAAGTCGGAACCCATTTTCTTTCTTACAATACGGAGTTCTCTTTCCTTCTTAAGAATCAGAGTTCTTTTGCGTTCTTAAAAGCGGAGTTCTTTTGCATTCTTAAAAGTCGGAGTGCTTTTTGACGGGGTACTTTTTCGCTCAAAAGACGGAGTTTTTTTCTCTTAAAGGACGAAGTACTTTTGGACGAAGTACTTTTTCGCTCAAAAGACGGGGTTCTTTTCTCTTAAAGGACGGAGTGTTTTTTCAAAGCCGGAGCTCATTACAAACCAGAGTTCATTTTTTTCTCAAGGGACTACGTTAAAAGCCGGAGATAAAGGGTCCGAAGTACTTTTCACTGAAGACGAAGTACTTTTAAAACCCGAAGTCTCATAAATCCAGAGTTCTTTTTATCGACAAAAACGGAGTTTAAAGCCGGAGTTTATTTTGCATTAAAAATCCGGAGTTTATTTATTTTATCAAATTTTTGGAGCTCATTTTTCAAATAAATCTGGAGTGCCTTTTTCTTAACAAAAACCGGAGTTTCTTCGTTTAGAAGATTCGGAGCTCATTTTTTTTATCTAAAATCCAGAGTGCCTTTTTCTTTACAAAAATCAGAGTTCCTTTGTTTATAAAATCCGGAGCTCATTTTTCATCTAAAATCCGGAGTGCCTTTTTCTTAACAAAAACTGGAGTTCTTTTTGTTTATAAAATTCGGAGCTCATTTTCCATCTAAAATCCGGAGTACCTTTTTCTTAACAAAAACTGGAGTTCCTTTGTTTATAAAATCCGGAGCTCAGTTTTCTAAAAGGGACGGAGCTCATTTTCTTAAAGGGACCGAGCTCATTTTCTTAAGGGACCGAGCTCATTTTCTTAAGGGACGAAGCTCATTTTCTTAAAGGGACGGAGTTCGTTTTATTCAGCTGGACGGAGCATTTGGACAGAGTCTTTCAACTTCAAAGGGTCGAAGCTCTCTTCACTCAAAGGGACGGAGTTCTTTTCACTCACTGGACGGAGTGATTTAGACAGAGTCTTTTAACTTCAAAGGGTCAGAGCTCTCTTCACTCAAAGGGACGGAGTTCTTTTCACTCATTGGACGGAGTGATTTAGACGGAGTTATTTTAACTCCAAGGGTACGAAATTATTTCCACTCAAGGAGGCGGAGTTCTTTTCATTCAGCTGGACAGAGTTCTTTTTAAATTTGAAGGGGTGGAGTTTTTTTTTAAAAGCCGGAGTTCTCAAAATCCGGAGTGCTCAAAGGCCGGAGTACTTAAAATGCCCGGAGCACAAAATACATCATAACATATGCTCATCAGACGAAACCGAAGTGAAACATGCATATCATGTTCTTAAAAGTAGGGGGGAAATGGTGTACACTTGCCTGACGGCTCACTCAATTTTTCCTCCCTTCTTGCCGGACTGTTGGTTTCGCCATGGGTGTCCTCCTTCACTCCCTCCTTGCTGCTGGCATTTTTCCGCAGCCTCTCGACGCTGGGTTTATATAGAGGCGGGGTTTGCTGGGGTAAGTAGGGTAGGTGACTTACTTTATACTTGTTTACAGAAGGTAGGTGAAGTAACTAGATTAGTTCACCCACTCCATTTGATCGCCGGCTAGTTGAATCCTAAGATTTTACTCTTTATTTATCGGGTCAACTTTTTGGTCAACAGCTTATTATTCACCCCGTCCATCTTCTTATCAACAATAGTCGAACTTCTTTTTATTAACAGATGTTGGAGTATCCAATGATGGAGTGCCTTGGGACGGAGTATCCTTTTGGACGGAGTGCCTCCTTTTGGACGGAGTGCCTTCTTGGACGGAGTGCCCCTTTTGGACAGAGTTCTTTTTAAAATCATTCCGCCCTTATTTCGCACAATGCACTCCGGCTTCATGGCCACTCCGGCCTCCTCATGTTTTTCGATCAACATGCGTTAACCAGATTACGCTTTCCTTCATATATTCCGTGCGCTGACCCAATTTTACCTTTTTCTAACTTTTCAGTCAACATGCATTGATCGGGCAACCCTTAATTTTTATGGATCCCTTGATTACTTTAATTTTCTTAGATCTCTTGATCACATTGACTCAGTAATCAAGATTTTCTATATTTTAGAATCTGGGTCGTCACATATACTAGGGATACCGATTAGAATAATAGTCCATAAATTGGGTCTAGATCCCAATCACAAACTCGTTTAGTAGAAGCGAAGAAACTATTTAATTAAGAAACTAATAGCCATTTGTGATGAGGTAAAGAAACTTTTAAATGCTGGGTTCATCCGGGAGGTTCAGTATCCAAATTGACTATCGAACGTGGTCATGGTCAAGAAGTGTAACGAAAAGTGGAGGATATATGTTGATTTTACATATGTCAACAAGGCAAACCCAAAGGATAAATTTTCGCTCCTGAGAATTGATTTGCCTGTAGACTCAACGTTTGGATGTAAGTTTTTTAATTTTATGGACGCGTACTCAGGCTACAATCAAATTCGGATGAGTCCAGAGGACGAGAAGTACACGTCATTCATGGCAAATTAAGGGACATTCTATTATAAAGTTATACCCTTTGGACTGAAGAATGCGGGTATCACTTATCAACGGCTTGTCTATAAGATGTTCGAGGCCCAAGTCGGAC
Source organism: Nepenthes alata (assembly GCA_028571085.2). Lineage (NCBI taxonomy): Eukaryota > Viridiplantae > Streptophyta > Magnoliopsida > Caryophyllales > Nepenthaceae > Nepenthes > Nepenthes alata. Next base: position 8,705 of record JAOVVI020007887.1, read on the forward strand.
GGAACATGGAAGTTTATGTGGATGATATGCTCGTCAAGAGCAAAGTGACCAACCACTATATTCAATATTTTGATGAGACGTTCGATGTCCTTGTGGCACACCATATGAATTCACCTCGGACAGTGAAAGAAGTCCAAAAGATGAACGGAAGGATAGCAGCACTCTCCCGATTCTTAGCCGAATCAGTCAAGAAATATTTGCCCTTCTTCAAAGCTCTAAGGGGGACCAAGACTAATGGTTTTCAGTAGACGACCGACTATTAATTTACCTTCCATGATCTTAAAGAGTATCTTTCGAATCCCCCTCTTTTGACTTCTCCTCAAGAAGGCGAGGAGTTGTATTTGTACCTTGTTGTGTCTGACACAATTTTGAGTTGATCTTGATTCGATAATAGTACGACAGGCAGCGACCCGTGTATTATGTTAGTAAAATCCTAGCTGATACCAAGACCAGATACTCTCATGCAAAGAGGATGGCTCTAGCGCTTGTGTATTCCGCTCAAAACTGAGACCTTATTTTCAAGCGCACAGAAGTCGAATATGTGAGGATAACTGGTCAAGTGGGCTATTGAGTTGGGTGAATTTGACATAGAATTTCGTTCGATACCAACCTTAAAAAGCCAAGCCTTAACAGATTTCATTGTCAAAACAACAACCTTAACTCTAGACGCTTTAGACCATTGTGAAGTTGATGGACCACTCAACCCTTCAGTATGTACTTTGCATGTGGACGACTCCTCAATGAAAAATAATTGTGGTACTAGTATTTTATTGAGAACACGTGAGGGATAAGAGATTAAATACTCGATAATTCTTGGGTTCCTAATAACTAACAACGTCGTAGAGTACGAAGCACTACTTGCAGGACTTAGGTTGGCTAAAGAATGCTCGGTCAAGAACCTCATTGTCTACAGCGACTCAGAATTGATTATTAATCAAGTCCAAGAAAATGTTGAAGTGAGCAACCCACAACTGTCCAAATATCTCTTAAAGGTTCAAAGTTTAATTTCGGCCTTTGAGAAGGTGAAAATAATTTTCATTCCAAGAGAAGAGAACGAAAAAGCAGACTTGTTAGCAAGGGTAGCAGCATCCGATGACACTGAGGAGTATGCTCGAGGAATGCGTGAGGTCCTCAAAATTTTCAATATTACTTTTAAACTGATGAGGTAAGGGTATTATTAGCCAACCATGAAGTACGATACTATGGATTTCATATGAAAATGTAAAAATTGCCAAGTCCATGGGAACCTTACCTACGAGCTCACACAGAATTCCAAGCTCGACGATCACCTTGGCCATTTGCACAATTAGGGCTTAACATCCCTGGACCTTTGCCAATAGTTTCTATACAAAAAAAGTTCATGATTGTCGGGATTAACTATTTCACAAAGTGGACTGAGGCCACATCACTAGCTCGAATAATCAAGCAGAATGCCAAAGAGTTCATCCGTCAAAGCATTGTATGTAGGTTCGATATTCTAGAATGTATTGTAACTAATAATGGGAACCAATTCACTGGTAAGCAATTTATTTAATATTGTGCTAATTTAAGGATAAAATTGGTTCATACGTCAATTGTATACCCACATAGAAACGGACAACTGAAAGTTACCAACCGCACGATACTACATGGACTGAAGACGAAGTTAGGACATGTTGGGGGCTCATGGGCGGATGATCTGCCATCAATTTTGTGGTCATATAGAATGATATCAAGAGATCTAACTCGAGAGATGCCATTTAGCTTATGTTATAGGATTGAGGCAGTCATACCAGTGGAGGATGGACTGCCTAATCTCCAGGTTAAATGTTTCAACTTGAATAACAATTCGCAAAGGTTTTAGGAGAACATTGATATACTCAAGAAAGTTTGAGACATGGAAAGACTGCGGACAACGGTATATCAGTAGAGAGTTGCCATATATTATAATAAGAAGGTGAAAGCATGACAATTTAAAGTAAGGGACTTCGTACTGTGAAGCATTGAGGTTACGGATAAAAATATCAATCGGAATAAGCTTTCCTAAATTGGAAAGGGCCATTCTTGGTCTTAACCATCCTTCAAATTGGAACATACAAATTGCGTACCCAGGAAGGCAGACTTGTCCCTCGAACGTGAAATGCTTATCACCTCAAAAAATATTATCAATAAATATATGAGCATTTGGGTAAGGTTAGTTGCATCATTTGATGTGCTTGTATCATGTTTTATTAATAAAATAATTTCTTTTTACTAATTTTCTATTATACACTCATTTAAATGTTTGCATGTCATTTCATAAAATCATATAATCTAAACTGCCCCTAAGTTAAGTAAAATAATTTATTTTCACCTATTCCGAGAGCTATCATAGAGCAGCTAGCAAAACTTGATAAGGCCTAGCAACTCATTCAAAATCAAACTCTAAAATTTGGTAAGAGCACCAAGCAACCCACAAGAGGTTGACTCGTAAAATTTAAGGAGTTTAAACGGCATGAATGTGGAGACCCTGGAGGTAGCATTTTCAGCCAATCATGATCAAAAGGCTCGGATACTTCACTCACAAAGGATAGAACATTTTTAAGATGTATCCAAAAAAGAACCTAACTTATAAGTAATTCAAGGAAAGAGAAAGAGAAAGATTGAATTAAAGAATAAATTTTATTCATACAATGAATGTACAATAAAAAATATTTTAAGTCCCGAAAGATCCTAGTAGAGAAGGATCAAGAATTCATCCTCTTCTGGGTGACCAATTAAGTCTGCTTTGCATTGGGCACTGGCACTCCTTAGATGATACAGAGAAAGATGAAACTTTGGAATCAATATCCTTATTATGCATTGGCTGAGTTCGATGCCGTTCCAGTACTTCTGCTTCAATGCAGATCTGATATCCTTGGCCTTTATTGAGGCCCTAAGTTCGTCCTCTAATTGAAAATTTTCATTTCGAAGGAAGGCATGCTGCTACTGTTGGACCTTTAGCAAATTCTCAAGGGAGGAAATCTTATTTTTGGTCTCAGCAAACTCTCACTCCAGATGATTTGCACTCTCCTCTAAAGCCCAGAAGGTATCCAAGTCTACGCAAGGTTGGGTGATCTCATCAATAATTTGAGTAAATCGGCCAACCAACTCACGAAGCTTCAAGAAAAAAGTTAGTCAATAAAACATTGTTCGAAAGTGAAAGAACCAAAGGTACCGTGGAAAAATACCTTAAAAAAGGGAGAGCTCCTTAATGAGCCTTCCTCTCTTTGGGTTTCGGACTCCAAGCATCCCATCGTCTGAGCCACATCACCTCAACAGTCACCTCATCGGCCTCAGCAACTTCTACAATTGCCTCAGACGCAAGAGCCTCTGCCATGACCTTTAACGCAGGGGTTGCTTCGTGAATGTCTGAGATTGGAGGCTCAACTGTTTTGAAATGCTCCTCAACCCTAGTCTCCATTTGAGCCTCATATGAAGCCTCTGACATCCCCGTGATGTCCTTGGCCATGGCCTTCTGAAGGGCCTCAGACAAAATATCCATTTCTTCAAATATTTGGATTGTAAGACATGGGAGCTCAGAAAGGGGCACCTCATTTGCCCTTATTACTTTCTCGACCGCAACACTCGAGGCCGCTACCTTAGTTGCCTCCTCAACGAGAACTTCTGTTACATCCTTGGTCGGATCTTGAGCAACTAACTCAAAAGCCTCTTCGATGGGAACAATAGGGGTGTCAGACATGGGCACCACATGTGAAGGATAAACATTGAGAGGAAGCCCATATATGTCCTCAAGCAGATCAGAGTGAATAGTAGAATCATCGCCTCCTTAGGGTCCAACGTCCTTAGCCCCTTTAGCAAGAGTAATACCTGACATCCCTTTCTTCCGCACAAAATGTCCAATGACTTCTTCATCATCATCATTTGAGGAGACGTCAACAGTGGCCATTGGACGCTTGGATGACCCAATCCTTTTATTCTCATTGAAAGAACTAAGGTTTGCCTCGATCAGGTTGGTCGGTTTCTTCGCCACCTGCCTTTCTTCCTTGGACATTTTAGAACAAAAATTTGAGTCAATGTGGCCCCATTCATTAGACAAACCCCACTCAAGGGGAACTGCAAGGAAGAACTTATTCTTCCACCTTTTGGTGGAGTCTGGATTTTCACCGCTGATGTCGAATTCTAGTTGGGGAGGCATTGCAATCCAGTCCTGACTATGATGAAATCTCAAAATAACTTTCACGACCGTGGTATCTAAAATCAGGCTATGACAACGAGCAAAAACACAAAGAGAAACCAAATACCTCACCGCATTGGGTTGTAATCTAGCCACTGAAACTCTAAGAGTCTTCATGATTTGGTAGAATTCCAGCGCCATAGGATAATAAAGGACACCTTTGAGATGGACTTCATAAACTATAACAAATCCATGAGGAGGGAGAGCAAGCCATGTCGTCATCAATAGCAAGAAGATGTGTTGTTAAACTCGGGATCCTATATTGAGCTCGAATGGTGTCAACCTCCTCAAAGGAGAGGGTAGATGGAATGTCTTTCATGCCAGGCACCATTGTAGAGAGATGAGAATAGCTTGAGGAAGAAAAAGGAAAAAAAGTCTAGAATTTGGAGGGATTTTGAAAGGATTCAAATGAGTAGACAAAGGTTTGAAATGGCATCATTTAAAGGGAAAAAATTCAAAAGACGTGCCTCATCATAGCCTAGGCACGTGTTGACTTTTCACGAGGCATAGAACAAATCAAACGTCGAAAGTAGGCAATGATGGCGATTACGTTTTCAAGGTAATGTCAATTACATTTAATACTTTAATTAATAATGCACGCCAGCGTCTTGGACTCGACAAATGTTCTCAAATAGATTTTAGTCAAGCTGCTGGATTCAAATAATGTCTTCAGACAATTTTTCTCAACTATCCAACTAGAGCCATGTCCTCTGACAGTTGAGAGTTTGTCTTTGAAAAGAAAGCATGCCATCGGACAATTGCTGTTAGACCTCAGATACAGGGCATGCCCTTGGACACAGATCATGTTCTCGGATAAAAATGTCACTACTCGGATAACAACACAGGTCCTGACAAGAACTTGCTTCCGAAATTCATACTAGAAGGCTGAGTTTCAGATCTTCTTGTATAAGGGGTTAGTGATGGATATTGATACTAAGGACCGAATAAGAAAGTCTACTTTTATAAGTTTAACCCATTTATCAAAGAGGCTGATTTGACCCAACAAAGGGACCTGTTCGACTATAATGAATGAGATGGAAACAATTGCCAAGCGATTTTTTCTTTTTCATCTCAACAACCTCGGATGCCAATTAAAATCATAATTTTTATAGAATTCTATCTATTCAATGGTTCTTTAGACAATTTCATGGGTGAATTTTCTGGACAATTTCATGGGTAAATTTTCTGGACAATTTTTTAGACAGTTGACAGAAAAAGTCAATTATCCCATAGCAGCTATCAAAAGACCCTCTATCTAATAGAAAGAGAGAAGAAAAAAAGAAAAAGCCCATAAGACTCTCTTAGAAGAAATATATCTCTTTCTTTCTAAAACGCTTTCAAAAAAATACAAGCTCCCATATAAAGTTAATTCAAATTTCAATTTACATCTTATTTCTCTCTTATAAAATGCAGATACTGATTTCAGTGTCGAAAAATATATCGGAGAGTTAGTCCTACCAATTTTTTGATTATATTTTTGTGTTGTATAGAATTTAAATTTGAGCATATGGAGGCTGGACCCGCTTCAAAAATTATTTGGATCCTTAATTCGTATAGCAATTTAGATTAAAAAATGTAACAAAAAAAATAAATATTTAGATATTTTTTATATTTTAAATATCCGCAGAAACATACAATTGAAAAAAATTACCTTTCGAT
>JAOVVI020007888.1:0-14558 GCA_028571085.2 Nepenthes alata
GCATCTACGCTCCGTGCTATCTTATTCAGGGGTAATTTTGCACTAGTAAATGATTAGTATAAGTATGTTGTTCAATTCGGGAATTTTATTTTTTAAAAAAGATATATGATCCTATTTTATTTTAAAAAAATTATTAGAATAAAATTTAGAAATTAATATTTAAAAATTAAAAAATGTTAAAGATATTTATATTTTGAATTTTTTTATTATATTAATATTTGTTAAATATTAAATTTAATATTTTAAAAAGTAACAACAATAAATATTTTAAGGGTACTATTAAATATTAAAATTTTAATTATAAATTTTTTTTAAAAAAATCAATCTATCTAGATAAAAGAAATATGATCACCTAAGTCCTAAATTGGCAATGGTTCAATCGACAATCAAATTTGAAACACTCTTGATCGGATCAAAAACTTCAATAATTGAGCTGTTTTGGCTTGATTTGGGTTGAATTGAAACTCTTTTAGTTAGATTTTGGGTTATCGATTTCTAATTAGTGGCTACCAAACTAGTGATATTATATATTACCTAAAATGTGTAAATGTTTTGCATAGTTTTAAATGTCTTATTTTATTACTCGTAGAAATATTTTGCTCAAAAAATAAGCATAATCCGATCAACATTAATGATTAATTTAGTCAACAAGAATTTAGAATGTATCAAAAATTTTTATAAAAAAGATGAGCTCGCAATACTGATATTTGTATTTGTATTTGTTAGACTCATGATGCGAAAAATCATTAGTGTGAATGAGCTAATTATTTCAAGCTGACTTTAGCCTAATTTCACGTTGTGGTCCAACATATTAGATTTGAGCAACCATCAAAAGAACATGTTGCGTCTTGAGTTCTGAGTTGTCGTACGAATTAGAAAATTTTCGGATTCATAATCTGAATAGGAGCTCGAGTGGGTCTGGTCTCCGTCATTGTGAACCTAAAACCTACACAATACAAACGACAAATAAGAGGTCAGAGGCCTGACGAGATTTCTCCCACCGAAAACACTCTGACGTTCAAGTCAGCAATTTTTTGCAATGAATGAAAAGTGGCGCACGCTTTGAGGTGCATAAAAATATGTCGTAAATGCGTAGGGAGTGCGTGAATGTAGGAGTGGGAGATTGATGAGCGTGTAGCGAGAGGCTTGACTCCCTGTATGCACTGCAGAGGGTGGTTCACTCTCGTAGCATGAATAAGGCTGTAGAGATGGGATCTGGGCACTGATTTGTGAGTTTTATCTCTGAGGAGAGAGTCTTGCTGCACAATATTGAGCTGAGTGCCCCCAATTCAATCCCAAGAGTTTGATCCCGTCTCTCGTCATAGGAAAGGGAATTTATAGGCTCTTTGTATTGGAGGTTTGGGTGCGAGAATCCTTTTGCAGGGATTCGTCGGCCGTTACCTAGTGGTGATCACCGGTATGTCAATTGTCACATTGTGGTGGTAGGGAGACTGTCGTGCGTCACAATCCACGCCTGGTCTACCTCTCGCGTTGGGATTGGCTGGAGTACTGCGGGGAGCTGCATGAGTCGCGATAGACAGCTCTGACCTTCTCCTCATTGGCTTGTTTCCTTTACGATGTACCTGTCGCCCTTCAGCCGCATTAATGGGTTACAGATAACGCTAATTGGCTGTGAGTACCAGGCCGCCACTTAGACCATTTTGGATGTTGGGCTAAGTTAGCTGCTTCGGCTGCTGCTTTTCAGATTGGGCCTCGTGATTTCTTGGGCCTTATCGGCACTAGACCCAACACTAGCCCCCCATACCTAAGCCAACTTGTAGTCGAAACCTGACATATCCACTTTGGGTCCAGCTGGTAATCGCACTGTCTTCCTCGAGATGCGCCAGGCTTTGTCATCTTCTAGCATCGCATTTTCTCCAGGCAGCCATTCAGGCTTTTCAGGCGCCGCAGCTGTTCAGTGCTTTGAAGGGTTAGATTCGCACGCCTGTGGTTGCATGAAAATTGAGGGTTTTCGTGATTCGTGAATGACGACGACCAAGAAGCGCGCCCCATTAAGTATGGGCAAGGCACCAAGTCGCCCATAAATAGGGGGCTCTTTGACTGGTGTAGCTCATCCCTTAACTAATTTTTGAGGAGCAATACGGGAGCCTTGGCTCATTCCACCTCCGGTGGGAGTCCACTTAGGAGTTGGAGGGCCTAACTGGAGATCTAGAGCTCTTGACGAAGACTGTCCTCGTGCCTCTATTGCGGGTTGTTCCTCATGCTAATGAGGGTGTCTCGACCACTCTATCGTTGTCGTGTGCCTCCCTCCAAGCTACGGTGATCTCCAGTGCCGTGGAGGATCAAGGCGGAGCCAACACGGGGCGTATTGCCTCCGGTGTAGCGCGTCACTCATAGTCTCCATTTCACTTGGACCATTATATGTTCCGTATGGATGGGAAGGCAAAGAAAGGAGTCCCTACAGGGGGAGTGCATGTTCTCTTCTTCCCCGTCGGGGCTCCTACTACGGGTGTTGGTTTTGCCTCTGCGGTTAACATTGGACTCGTCTACAGGGGCTGGCTAACACCGACTACTCCGGGGCTTGGACGAGGCGATGGAGCTGTGGTGATCCCACGTGGACCACGCTCCCTCTCCATGCCACAAGCATCTGGGCAGTCGCTCTAGGCTTAGGTCCCGTGCCATATCTTCTTCCTCTTTCTTTCGTACTTTCGCTGTCACAAGCTGTGTACTTTGTAAAGGAACTTTGATTAATAAAAGTAATAATTATTGCCTTTATTCTTTTCGTCTGTCGCATGAATCTTCTCCCTTTTTATCGCCTGGTGCATTATATCTCCTGGGTTGCAGGGCTTCTTTTTTGTCGCACTCACCGACTTGCACGTTTGAGGGTTCCTAGTGGCTCACGATCTACTCTCGCAGGCGCCTTCCCTCAAGTCACTACGTCGATTGTCGACAGGCGGATGAGGTATAGAGAGATTGATGACGTTGGCTACTTGGGGAGATCAAACGCTGCTGGTAGGTGTCGCTTCCGCCGGATGGTCCGACACATTGATTGCGTGGGATATTCTGGGGCGTCGAGCCATAATGACTTCCTTAGAAAGGCGTGATGCTTCAAGGGTCTGCCACGTGGGGGGAGCCTGTTAGCTCTCTTCCTGCACGCTTCGCCTTCAAAACGACACCGCTCCACAGGAGGATTTTGGCTATTTAATTCCTCAAGTTCCCTCCAAGGAATCGTGCCTTTTCTGCTACTTTGAGGGCGTAAAGCCTAGCTCTGCCTTTGAGTCTTTTTCTCTTTCTCTTCCCACGTTACAGTTTTAATAGAAAGGTCGTCCTCTTCATCAGGATCCGAATCTCCCTCTGAGGAATCTATGAGGGACACTCGTACTACAGGGATTCACAGTGGGGCTGACCCTGGCACAGCGGTAGCATAGGGTTGCCATTCGGAGGCTACTGTCGTGGGTCCGGTGCTATTTCTAAGAGCACCACTAGGCTTTGAGAGAGAAGAGGCGTCCACTTCCTCGCAACGCCACACGCCCAAGAGGGCAGATCCCTCGCCTCCTCGGGTCACCACGGCCGTGGAGGACATGAAGGTTTGTGATTAAGCCACTCCCGGTGCAGTCAAGTAGGCTTAGACCCACACAGCATGCTTTGAGAAGGCATGATTAGAATCTGAGGCAAGGGTCTCCAGACTTGCTGGTGCAAACATGCAAGCTCAGAGTCGCATACGAGCCCTTCAGGAAGAGCTAGAGCAAGTTCGGGCGGGGCTTGGAGTGGAGTGCGTGTGGCTGGAAGCTGAGTTGAGGTCGAGGCTTTCACTAGTGGATGTGGGCCCTACACTAGAGAGGAATTTTCTAGATGTCATCCGTCTCAGTCGGCGGCTAGTCTTACTGGAGGACCCGAACTTCAGCATCGGTATCCTAGACCATCGGAACTGAAGTGCCCTGACGCACGTGGACCTGATAGAGTGCCCTACTCCAGATCCTGCTGAGCCTAGAAGGAGCTGTTAGTTGTATTTTGCAACCATAGGCTATTGTAAAGAGGAGTAATTAACAAATCATATAATAAAATTTAATACTTAGCTGTGCCGTTTATTCTCTGTCGCTTGCTATGCTTGAATGGTCCGTTCCTTCTCGCACGTGCCTTCTCAAAAATCTTTTCACCATCATCCCGGATGATTAGGATCCCCGCATTAAATGCGGGTGTGACAGCTGAAATTCTGACAAGCGGTTGAGGCAACATCGATCGGCAGTCTGATAAGGGGTCATGATTGGCTGTCGCTTGGGAATAGCGACACTCTTGCTAAATGGGCACGTGGCTCGGTTAGCGCACAAAGACGTCGTTTGAGCTTTCCCGCGCACTGGCACCCCGTTGCCTATTTAAACGACGCTTTAATGAAATTCCCTTCTTTTATACTTTCTTGCGTTGAAGGCTTTCGGGTTATCGCAGAGAGAGAGAGAGAGAGAGAGAAATGGAAAAGAGGAAAGGATCCCCTTCTTCTTCTCGAGTTTCTTACGTTGTTCGTCATAAGATTAACAACACTGGGTCAGTCCTGATAGCAAGCACAATTGTTTCCTAATGGTGGACTACAGGATCCCTAATGACTGGGCTTACCTTGCTCCCGGCTCTACTGGAAGAGCCAATGCCCCTCCGGAGGGCTTCATCTCCATTTATCGTCACCATTTGAAGGGTGAGCTTCGCTACCCCATGGTGTGCGATCTGTACGTGCTTGTCGAAGCATTGCACGTTCCCGTTGCGAGACTTCATCCAAACGATGTCCGTTACTTATTCACCATGTGCGTTTTTGGCAGTCTTCATTCGTGCATCTTCGACGTAAAGGCGGCGAAGGTGGTCTTTCACTTTTATGAGTTCGAAGACCGGGTTTCAATGTCTGCCTGAGCTGGCTTTCACTTCAGTGGTATCAATCCTGACTCGATGAAGAATTGAAAGAACCAGTTCTTCTTCTTGCAGGAGCCTCTAGACTCAAAACTCTCCAACAAGTGTGGCCCAATTCCCGAGTATTTTTGCAAGGCGGTGACTGCTAAAGAGAAGAGCGATTCGGCAAAAACTCATCATTGCAATTCGCTAGGAGATGAAGACGTTTTCTATCCAGGGTCACTACTTGACCTCGCATACTTTAAGGCTACCATGTGGGGACCAGAGTCTGGATGGGCGATTGCCGGCGCAAAGAAGAAGTCTGACACCATCGTGCTCCACGAGGCATCGAGGAAACTTTCAGAGGAAAGTCTCTCATTGTTGGAGACGTCTTCAGAGGAGGAGGAGGAGGAGGTGGTGGAGGCTCCATTGAAGAGGTTGAGAGAGGCTGGCGACACTTCCACCCGGGGGTTGCAGAGATCGACAGCGGAGCCTACCGCACTCGCTACGTGTTCCACCCGAGAGCAGGTGTTGAATATAGAGCTGCGGAAGGGAGTGGCTGAACACTCGCCAATCCTTGCTATGATGTTGGCCGAGTACAGAGTTCCCGTGGTGGAGCTTTATTTCGGAGGAGAGTCCCCCATGAGCACTTTTGTCGATCCGGAGCGGCTAGAGGTGGTCGTTGAGGTCGTGCTGATGTCGGAGGTTAACGCGCCGGAGCCGAGAGAGACGGAGGATGCTGGAGTTGTAGAGTTTATGCTATGGCTACCTCCGGCTCCACAATCCATGGGATCACCTGACAGAGCGTCCCAGGAGGTGTGCATTCAAGAAAGTGTTGCTGTTGCAGAGGAAGCTGTAGCTGGGCGGACCGCTAGTTTGCCTAGTGCTAACTTGGCTCCGAAGGTGATTGTGGTGGAGGTGGCTCAGGAGCCAGAGCCCCCAAGCATTTCCCTGCCGCCTACGACTCCGGGTGCCCTCTTCTTCACAGAGGTCACTGCTGGGCACTTGGAGCCCCCAAGCATGTTCGCATCAGGAGGCGTAGTCACACGGCCGCTCTCTACACAGGTGCGATCATCTCGGTCCTTGCATCTTTCCACAGGTCTTAACTCTGAGATTTGTTAACCTTTTGTTTACTATTTAGGTCTCTGAGGGGTTCGCTTTCCTCAACATGATTTATGCTCAACTGTTTGACTTCTTTTACTAGGTCTAGGAGGAGTCAGAGGAAGCTGTAGCCGAGGAAGTTGTAGCCGGGCAGACCGCTAGTCCGCCTGGTGCTGACTTGGCTCTGGAGGCGATTGTGATTGAGGTGGCTCAGGAGCCAGAGCCCCCAAGTGTTTCCGTGCCGCCTACGACTCCAGGTGCCCTCCACTTCACAGAGGTCGCTGCTGGGCACTTGGAGCCCCCAAGCGTGCTAGCATCATGAGGCGGGCTTAGTCACATGACCGCTCTCTACTCAGGTGCGATCATCTTGGTCTTTGCGTCTTTTCGCAATCCGTAACTCTGAGATTTGTTAACCTCTTGTTTACTATTGTTGGTCCTTGAGGGGTTCACTTTCCTCAACACGATGTATGCTCAACTGTTTGACTTCTTTTACTAGGTCCAGGAGGAGTTTAGGCATGAGACAGCACAACGCGCGGGAGCTGAAACCGTTGCGTTCAGAGATGAAAACTAGCTACTGAAGGAATAGGTCGAGTGACTATCGTAGGAGAGTGAACAATTGAGGGAGGAGAACAGGCAACTGGCGAAAGAAGGCAAACAATTGAAGGCGGAGAACAGGCAGCTGGAGGTGGGAGGCGAATGGCTTACAGAGGAGACTAGGCAGTTGAGGCAGGAGGTCGAGCGGCTGAGGGGATGGACCTCTACCATGGTGGATGATATGTCTTGCCTTACCACTGACCTCATGTTGCGGCTCACTCTGAAAGAAGTGCACCTCGCACTCGACACCAGATTTTGGGATGTTAGTCGCTTGTGTCACCGGATCATCTCCATCACACTTTTGGACGTTTTCGTAGGTATTTTGCATCAGGGGAACACCGGGGTCCCTGACAACTCCTGCTTGAGAGACTTTCCGGGAGAGGATGGGCCATTGGACCTGTAGGATTAGCATGGCCCTTGTACTCTTTGTTGCATAGTGCCACATTGTAATGTCACTCGTCCGTGATAAATGAAGGGCTGTCATTTTTTTTTGCACCTGATATTTTTGGCTACACGGTGTAGCTTTTTGAATCTTTGTTCATATATTAGAGGCTAAGTTGTGAAGCTATTGCTGAAGGTGGAGAACAGGCAGCTGGTGGAGGGAGACGAATGGCTTACGAGGGAGATTTGGCAGCTAAGGCAGGAGGTTGAGCAGCTGAGGGGATGGACCTCTACCATGGTGGATGATATGTCTTGCCTTACCATTGACCTTAGGTTGCGGCACACTCCAAAAGAAGTGCGCCTCGCGCTCAACGCCAAATTTTGGGATGTTATCCGCCTGTGTCATCGGATCGTCTCCGTGGGTATTTTGCATCCAGGGAACACTAGGGTCCCTAACAATTCCTGCTTGAGAGACTTCTCGGGAGAGGATGGGCCATCAGACTTGTAGGGTTAGCATAGCCCTTATACTCTTCGTTGCATAGCGCCGCATTGTAATGTTGCTCATCTGTGATAAATGAAAGGCTGTCATTTTTTCTCGCACCTGATATTTTTTGCTACACAGTGTAGCTTTTTGAATCGTTGTTCATATATTAGAGGCTAAGTTGTGAAGCTATTATTGCTAAGGCCCCAATCCGGTGCCTTCTTGCGCTGTACACATCCAGCATCAGAGGATTTCATCACATCTTGTGCGTTAAATGGGAAGCTCGGTCCAGTAGGGTGGACGTTGTCGCAAGCCCGTGGAGTGACACTAAGGGCCAGCTGGGATTTTAGGTCACAGCAACCAAACTCCAGGTCTTAAGCCTTTTCGCACATGATACCTGTCTCAGGTGCTAGGCTCCACTCAAGGCATCATCGCTTTCATGTGCACGATCCTAACCCACGACCATCATAGACTCAGAGTGCTCTCTTCTTAGGGTGAAGGTCGTCGCACGCTTGCCATTCTTGCCCCCTATGGTTTTGGTGGCCGCACATTAGGGAACTTCAAAAGCCCCCAGGCCTAAAACTTTGATCCCCTGGGTCGCTTGGTATGGAGCCAAGGTATTCAGGGTTTCACGGGCCCTTCGGCACGGAGTCACGATTTGGGCATGACTGCTTTCGAGTCGTTTGGTGTGAAGCCAGGTGGGGGGGCTTAGGGCCCTTTTAACTTGGAGTCAAAGTCTGAATACAACCACTTTTGGGCCGCCCGACGTGGGGTTGAGGCTTTGGACATGGCGACCTTCAAGCCACTCGATGCGAAGCCAAGGTTTTGGGGCCGCTACGGGCCACTCGATGCGGGGTCAGTGTTTGGATATGGCCGCTCTTGGGCTGCTTGGAACGAAGCTAAGACTCTGGTTTATGGACCGATAAGGATTCATCTAACTTAGGGGCAATTTAAGTCATTTGATTTTTAAAATATCATGCATGCATACACTCATATAAATGATCATACAAGATAATAGAAACAATCAATTTTATTAAATGAAAACACATAATATGTACAAGCATTCGTTATGACGTGCATGTGTCTTACCTTGGTTCGGAGAATACCTACTGATAGTACTTTTTGAGGTTAGTGGCGTTCCAGGTCCGTGGTACCAACTTGCCATCTTGGGTGCGTAGCTTATACGCTCCGTTCTGGATGCTCACCGTGACCAAAAATGGTCCCTCCCACCCAAGGCAGAGCTCATTCTTACTGGTGGCCTTTCTCGCTGCCTCTACACACCGGAGGACCAGGTCTCCAACCTCAAGTGGGTGTGCTCTGACCCACTTGTTGTAATATCGCGTGATACGCTGCTAATAAACTGCTGTTCTCAAGCGGGTTGCATCGCGTACCTCCGGGAGCACGTCTAAGCATTCCTTGAGTCTCTGGGAGTTGGTGACTGGGTCAAAGCATTCGACCCATAGGTAGGGAAGTCCCACTTCAACGGGGATGACCGCGTCGACCCTGTAGTAGAAGTTGAAGGGAGTCTCTCACGTTGGTTCTCGTGGGGTTGTATGATAAGACCAGAGCACGAAAGGTAACTCGTCAACTCATGAGCCCCCTATGTCCTCTAGCTTGTTCTTTAATCCGTGCAGCAGCGTGCGATTCGTGACTTCAACTTGCTCATTTGCTTGAGGATACACCACAGATGTATGGATTAGCATGATGCGTTGGCTTGCACAGTACTTAATGAATCACTTGCCAGTGAATTGGATTTCGTTGTTGGTCACTATGACCTCAGAATCCCAAAACGACAAACGATATTCTGGCGGATGAACTCTGTGGCGTTCTATTCATCGATCCGTGCCAAGGAGACAACCTCTACCCATTTGGTGAAATAGTCATACCAACTATAAGGAATTTTCTCTATCCGGAGGCCAAGGGTATTGATCCAAGGATGTCGAGCTCCCATTACATGAATGCCCATGGGGATTGAAGACTATGGAGTTCCGTGTGAGGCAGGTGCGCCATGGATCCATGAACTAGATTGCTTTCACATTTCTTTACGAATTCCAAGGCATCGCGCTCCATCATGGGCCAGAAGAGGCCTTGCCGCAAGATTTTAAACATGAGGTTCTGTCCACCAACGCGCGAGCCGCATATGATAAGGTGGACTTCGCTCAGCGCATACTCGGCTTCTTTGAGGGTAAGCCACTTCAAATAGGGAGTTGAGTATCCCCGGTGGTATAACTTGTTGTTGATGATCGCGTACCAACCCGCTGTCTTCTTAATCTGCCTCGCTTCATCTATGTTCGTCGATAATGTCCCATCCGTCAGATACTTGCGTTATGGGGTCATCCAACTATCGTCTTCATTGACCTGCAGCATTTCTTGATTCGAACCATCCACACTTGGCACGGTCAGGATTTCTTGCATATTCCTGGCGTATTGCTCTAAGGATCCGATTGCAGCATCTCTTGCCAGCTGATTGGCTTTCCGATTCTTGGTCCTTGGGATGTGTTCAATCTCAAAGCTTTCGAATGCCTGGATCTTGGCTTTTGCCCTTGCCAGGTACTTGGCGAGCTAAGGGCTTGTTGACTCAAAAACTCATTGAATCTGGTTGACCACTAGCTCCAAATCGCTGCGCACGATCAGTGCCCTCGCAGAGCATTCTTTGGCCAGACAAAGTTCTGCAATGAGGGATTTGTACTCTGCTATGTTGTTAGTGGCAGGAAAAGCCAACGCAAATGAGTACTTGATCTTCATCCCATCAGGGGTTCTGCGCATGACTCTGGCTCCGCCGCCTGTTTGAGTGGAGGACCCGTCGACATTCAGGATCCACTCAGGAGTGTCCGATGAGCTCCAGCTCTTTGGGCTGTCTGGGACATCTAGAGCTAGGGTCGCCGCTTCGATAATAAAATCCGTCAGAGCCTGACCCTTAAGGGCCGATCGTGGTCAAAACTCCACGTTAAACACACCCAACTCTATTACGCATTTGACTAGCCATCCGGAGGTTTTTGGCTTTTGGAGGATGGATTTCAGTGGTTGATTGGTCAGAACGATGATCCGGTGTGCCTGAAAATAGAGTCTCAACTTTCGCGTGGAATAGATGAGAGTCAAGGCGATCCTTTCCGCATGCGGGTACCGAGTTTGTGCATCTGTCAATACCCTACTAATATAGTACACAAGCCGTTGCCTCCCCTCGTGCTCTCTGACAAGTACGAAGTTTAGTGCCATGTCTGACGTGGCCAGGTAGAAGTACAGATCCTCGCCAGCAGATGGTGAACTCGGGAGAGGTGGGCTAACAAGATATGTCTTTAGTTTTTAAAATGCTTCCTCGCACCCATCTATCCACCAAAATTTGGAAGCTTTGGTTCCTCTAAGTGCCTTGAAGAAGGGAAGATATTTCTCTACAGACTTGACCAGAAATTGCGACAAGGCTGCTAGGCACCCCGTAAGCTTCTGGATTTCCTTCACGGTCTGTGGAGGATTCATATCGAGAATGGCTCTGATTTTCTCTAGGTTCGCTTCTATACAACGCTGGGATACTATGAAGCCTAAACAATTTCCAAAAGTTACCATGAATGCACATTTGGCCAAGTTAAGCCTCATCCTGTGGGCCCGGAGTACCTGGAAGGTTTCCTCGAGATAGGTATGACAGTGATAGGTAGCTTCGACATTTTTGAGGCCAAAAGTTATGGCATTGTAATAGTATGTTCCCTGGTCGGTCATGAAGGAGGCGTACTCCTCGTCGTTCAGATCCATCCTGATCAAATTATAGCTTGAATAAGCGTCCACAAAGCTCAAGAGTTCATACCGTGACGTGAAGTCCACTAGTAGATTGATTCGAGGGAGAGAAAAGCTATCCTTAGGACAAGTTCTGTTCACATTGGTAAAGTCCTCACATATTCTCCATTTGTCGTTGCTTTTCTTTACAAGTACAACATTTGATAGCTAGTCCGGATACTGGACTTTTGTTATGAATCCAGCGTCCAGCAGTCGCTTTACTTTTTCTCTGACAATGATTAGCTTTTCAACAGATTAGTTCTTACATTTCTACCTAACGGGCTTATGACCGGGGTGAAGGCCCAACTTGTGGACTATCACCTTAACCGGTATCCCGGGTATGTTGGTAAGAACCCATGCAAACACGTCCGAGTTCTTCCAGAGGAAGCTGATGATTCGGTCACGGTTGGTCACCATAAGAGAACCGCCGATGTGCATGCACTTCTTGGGTTCGGCGGGATCCAGCGGGACTACTTCGGTGGCTTCACCTGATTGGGCTTGTTGTAGCGTGACTTCGCCGTGAAGGTCCAAGTCTCCGTCCATGCGGTCTAGCACAACAGGGGTGACTTGCGATAGGTAGCACGTCTGTCCCATTGCCTGATCACCAGACACCTCTCCTACACCGCACGGAGTGGGAAACTTTACTTTCAAATGAGGAATCGAGGTGACTACCCCAAAGGCGGTGAGGAACGGTCTGCCTAGGATGTCATTGTAGATAGATGACAGATCGACAATGAGGAACGTTAGCCCCCTCGTAGCAGTATGCGGATATGTTCCCATCGTGATTTTTAGCTGAATTTCTCCCTGCACAGGCACAAGCGAGTTGTCTAGGCCGTATAGAATGCCATCGACTGCTTTCATTTGGTTCCTTCTCAGTTCAATCTTAAAGAATGCATCAAGGCATAACAAATTTTGAGAGTTTTTATTATCAATAAAGATTCATTTCAGTTGGTAGTAATAGTACCGTCTGAAATGAGTGTAGATATAATAAGAGGATCGGAATTGGGAAACGTTATATGTGCCATATCATCACTACTAAAGATAATGACATCACTCATATCCCCTAGCATCGCTCTCTTGCTGCTGGAGGTCTGTCTGTGTTGCGTCCGCCGGTTGCTCTTGACTGGGCCTGTGGAGATCATGTTGTTCACGTTGGCGGCCATACGGTTCCTCTAGGGTTTGCTCGCCTCAATTTCTGAGGCCGTGGGGGCCTACTCTAAACCTTTGACAAACCGTTTGAGGTGTCCACAGTGGATTAGGTTTTATATCTCTTGCCGTACAATACGACAGTTCTCCATGGAATATCCCAGGCAGCGGTGGTACTGACAATATTTTATTTGATCTCCACCGTTGGGACCCTTCAGCGCTTTTGGCCACTTGAAAATTTTCTCCTCTTGGATTTGCAACAGGATGTTGACACAGGTGTTGTTCAGAGGAGTTAGGAGCATTGGCTCGTACTAATTCTTCGGCCGCGGCGTGAGCTGCGGCTGCTTTTGGCGATCCTGGGAGCGATTATTATCATCATTCCTCTTCTTCCCAATGACTTGCCTCGGTCCTTCCGGGGGGTGGTCCACACAATCGGGACGCCTATCCTCATTGGCCTTTTCTGCCGAGATATATGCTCGGGCGATAGCTTTAGCTTCCCGAAAGGACTAGAGGCACTAGTACGTCAAATGCTTTGAGAAGTCACCCCCGGCCAGTGTGGCGACGAAAGTGTTGAGTTTCAACTCCTCAGAGAGTTGGGGGATCCAACGCGCTTCAGTGATAAAGCGATTGAGGAATCGTTTTAGGCTCTCATCCGACCTCTAGCGGAGGTGGACCAGGTGCCAAGGCTGCTTCTCCTCCATTCGGCTGGAGGCGAACTGACTCAAGAAGTAGTCAGTGAGCTTGTCAATAGAGCAAACATAATTTGGCTAGAGGCCGTGGAACCAAAGCAGCGCGACCCCTTGGGAGTGACGGGGAAGCACTGGCACATCCCAACCTCGCTTGCTCCCTGGAGGGATAGTTGGGTGTGGAAGCTGTTGAGATAGTCCATTGGATCCTTGCTTCCGTCATATCCTTCCAGAGTGGGTATCCTGAACTTGCAGGGGAGCGGCTAAGTTTGGATGCCTATCGCGAAGGGTGACCTTTGCAAGGTAGCAAAGGACTGGCCAGACTTCTCCTTGAATAAGTGATCCCACATCACCTTTACTTTCTCTTCCACCAGCAGGTCGGACTCGCTCCTCCGTGCGTTGATGACATCACAGAGTTTTGTGTGACTCTGCAGATCCTGCTGGGCGTGCTGGTTGTGACGGCTTCTCGCTCAGGGAGGTCGCGCGCTACATGAACCTGCGGTTGTCTACCTTCTCTCGCTACGAGAGTTTTGGGGGTTGTGCCGCTCCGAGCTCTCCTCCCGATCATCTCGACTTGGACGGCTTTCAGCCATAGTTTTGGCCCTGCTACCGGAGGTCGCCTAAGCCTCGGCATCATCAGGCTGATCTGGTCTGCCTCTATGAGCTCTGGCGTGATGTCTTTGCCGCCGAAAGGATGACGCCTAGGATGCCTGAGGGGCGGTCCCCATCCACTGTATGCCTAATCGGTTGCAGAGGGCTTGAACCATTAGCCTCAGGTCGCTTATTTTGGCGGCTAGCTGACAGTGTCTGGTTACGGCCGCTCGTTGATTCGGCTACCACCGTAGGGTTGTCGCCTGGGGCGGCTACATTTCCTGGTGGTGCACTGGCTTGTGCCCTGGTGTTGATTATCTTGGTATGAGCGGTTAGGTGTCAAAGGGAGACACTAAGCTTTTTGTCTTATTCCCACAGACGGCGCCAATAATGCATCCTGGGTCCCGAGTTATCGTACGGATTAGGAAATTTTTGGATTCCTAGTCAGGGTAGGAGCTCGAGCGGGACCGGTCTCTGTAAACCTGAAACCTTCACAACACAAACGACAAATGAGAAGTCAAGGGCTCGGTAGGATTTCTCCAATCGAATATACTCTGACGCTCAAGTCAACACCTTCCTACAATGAACGGAAAGGGGCGCATACTTAGAGATGCGCAAATATATACCGTAAATGCATAGAGAGTGCATAAATGTAGGAGTGGGAGACTGATGAGTGTGTAGCGGGAGGCCTGGCTCCCTGTATGCACCGCAGAAGGTGACTCACTTTCGTAGCCTCAATAAGGCTGTAGAGATGGGATCTGGGCGCTGATTTGTGAGTTTATCTATGAGGAGAGAGAGTCTTGCTACACAATATTGAGCTGAGTGCCCCCAATTCAATCCCCAGAGTTTGATCCCATCTCCCGTCGTAGGAGACGGAATTTATAGACTCATTGTCTTGGAGCTTTGGGCACGAGAATCCTTCTGTAGGAATTCGTCAGCCGTTACCCAATGGTGGTTATTGGCGTATCAGTTGTTGCCTTGTG
>JAOVVI020007890.1:0-14557 GCA_028571085.2 Nepenthes alata
TACCGCTCTTTTTCAGACGGTCAACATTGTTCGAGATTCCGTCTTTAAGCTACTCCGGTCCTCCGGAGTGCATTTTAATTTTTTTTTTTTTTAAGAATCTCACAATCTCACACTATCGATTAACATTTTGTAGTCCGCCACTGAAAGCCGAGTAATGATAAGCGAAACTCTTAAATACCTCACGGGCAACTTGCCCAACTTAAATCCCATGACATCTTATATCTCCTAAATTAGGAACTCTTCTCTAAAATAAATGAATATTTCACTCTTGTCTTTGTTTGCTGTCAGACCCAAAAGTGCACTAAATTCCTCAAGGCATCCTTAGAGCAATCTAACAGAGGTGGCTTCTGCTTTGGTAACGAGGAGAAGGTCGTCTACAAATGCTAATATCACGGTGCGGGTGGGCTCACATTTCCAATGGTATTGGAATTCCTGGTTTCACCTAACCTTTATATCAATAATTCCATTGAGAGCCTCCATGGCAATGACAAAAAAGTATGGCAATGATGGGTCACTCTGTCTCAGGCCCTACGCTCCCTTAAAGAAACCCACAAATTCACCATTAAATTGATGGAGAAGGATGTAGTCGTGATGCATTGTTGAATCCACTTCACAATCTGATGCGGGAATCCCATCATCTCTAGCACTGCGACAATGAAGTCCCACTGAATAGAATCATAAGATTTTATGCGATCAACCTTCATAGCACATTTGGGAACACCTTTGCCTGTGTAATATTTGTGGAGCAGCTCCTGAGCTAACAGAATATTGTCACTTATTTGCCTTCCCGCCACGAAAGTTGTTTGGCAACGGTCTACCAGGAACGGAAGGGTAGGTTTGAGGCGGCTGGCAATAATTTTCGAACATGGCTTTGTAGATTACATTGCAGCATGATATGGGCCTAAAGTCATTCACCTTTGAAGGAGAGCCCACCTTTGGGATTAAGCTAATGATAGTGGTATTGACCTACTTCAGGAGCTTTTCGTGAATAAAGAAATCCCGACTCTCTTTAATTACCAAAGGACCCACAACATGCCATGAAACTTTGAAGAATTTAGAGGAGAAACTATCAGGACTAGGCGCTTTATTATCGTCAATGGAGAAAATAGCCTGTTGGATCTCTTCATCACTTACCGGGTTACATAGAGACTCGCTGAGGGAGCTTAGAATTGTACGCAGAATGAATGGACGGAGCCTATTTTTGTAAAGGGAACCAAAAACACGCCCTGTACCCAATAATCTCAAGAAGTAACCGATAATTAAATCCTTTACTTCATCTATTTCATCCGTTGAGGAGCCATCCGCTTTAACCAGTGAGAGAATCTTGTTACGGTTGCAATTTCTATTTATGGAACAGAAGAAAAATTTGGTACATCGGTCGCCATCTTTAAGCCATTTTAGTTTAGCTTTCTGTTAAAGGAGTTCTATCTCTCTGGTCATCGCTTAGAAGTACACAAATTTACATTTCCTTACCTCCTCTTCTTGTCCCACATAGCTAGGACCCTAAGCATGAGCTATCTGGATTTTCTCCAAAATCTTACACATTCGATCAACCTCCTCATGCACATCTCCATTATAATTGTTTAGCTGCTTGAGGAGTCTCTTAGCGTTTTTTAATCTAGCTAAGAGTTGGAACATTAGAACTCCTTGGCCTTACTCTAGCCATTCCTTACTCAGTTCCTGGATAAAATTCAGATGCTTAGTGAGGAAATTATTAAAACGAAACATACCTTTCCTTCCCTCGTTAAAATCCTCAGAATGCAAAATACATGGGAAGTGGTCCGAGAGTCTAACCGGCAAGAAGGTTGCTTTACACCTTCCAAACTCCACGAGCCAATTGCCATTAACAACAATACGATCTAGCTTACAGTAAATACACAATGCCTCGTCTCTCCCATCATTCCATGTATAAAAAATACCATCATGGCTCACATCAACTAGATCACAATCTGTAAGGAGTTCAAATCCAAGGAGCTCCTCTCGTGTCACACTCCCCCTAATCCTTCTGACGATGATCTTATGGCTAGCAGACCCGAGCGAGCTTCAGATCGGGTTGATGACCCTCGGCCTGGTGCTGCAATAAGAAAGCTTATAGCTGATGTAGGACAGATGGAGAACTCGGATGGTCTTTAGATAGACAATATTGAACAACCTGGAGGCACCGGTGAGGTTAATCAGAGGGCAGATGATATTGCCACCGAAATTGGTACAAGAACCAAAAGAGGCAGAACTACGAAGTCTGCTGCTTCCTCCAAGCCAGTGAAATCCATCCTCAAGAAATCTAAGGGGCCAAAAAGTAAAGTTCCCCTTCTCATCTTCCCCATGGTTAATGTTGTCTATTGGAATATCCATGGGCTAAATGGAAAGGTAAAGGCCTATGAAGTTCGTCAGATAATCTCCTCATCTCGTACTTGCATTATTGGATTGGTTGAGACCAAAGCTTGCATTAGCAATGCTATTAAAATTGCTAGAAGCATCATGCCTCGGTGGAATTGGACTATGAATTATTCTAAATCCTTGGTTGGGCATATTTGGTTAGGTTGGGATCCTAGATTAGTAGAAGTGGATGTTCTTTCTAAAAAGGGGTCAGCTTGTTCACTGTAAAGTTTACTTCAAGTCAAATAAAAAACATTGTATTATTTCCTCTATTTATAGAGCAAACTCTAATATCAAATGAATGCAAGGAATGGGATTGGTGGAAATTATGATACTGTGATAACATTTTGGGAAGCAACCTTGTATATTCTTCCATTTGATATCCAACGTAGGTGTGAGTACACAAATAAACAGGAATGAATATGGTGGAAATGCCAGAATATTATATACTAAAAATTGAACCATTCCATTTGCATTTGTCCATTTCTAATCCTATTTCAACACCTCATTCACATTCTCTGCACTCTCATTAACAAATCCAGCACAAATGTGAATAATGATGACGATGTTCCCACCCTTTATTTCCATTTTAAACCAGAATACAAGATTCTAAGGCCTGTCTTACATACCCCCTGACACGTCCTAGTATTTAATACTCAAATATATGCCTTTCTTTAGAATGCCTACACTAATTTCCTATGTCTGTGAGCCGGTGAATGAAAAAGGAGCACAGGACAAAAGTCCTGCACAGCCTTCCTCTTTTCCCCTTCTTTCTTGCTTTCCTTCTCTACTCTATTCCCCACTACTTTAAACGACTTCATCTTCAAATAATTCCAGGCCACTAATCTGATTCGATGCACTATTTCTTCAGCTGAATCAAGTACTAATTCGCCCCAATATCCCAATTTCAGGCGTGCGCGTAAAGTGTTTAAACAGCATTAAAGAGGAGCGCACCCCAGATCTGATGAGAGGCCCTTGATGGTTTCAGAATCAGGAAATACAACTACGGTGATGATCGTGGCAATCAGCGATGAATTGAGAACTACAGATGAAAAGAAGAGGTGGAGGAGGAGGAGGAGGAGGAGGAGGAGGGAATAAGGTGATAGAAATAAAATGAAATCCGTCTTGTTTAGGAAGAGAAAGAAAGAAAGAGTAGGAAGCGCACTAACCTGGTGGTTCGCTCTGGTGTCGATCGGCAGCACGGTAGAGGTTGCAATTTTCTCCGGCAGCTCTGTCGCAGTGACTGGGTAGGGTTTTGGTCGGGCATTAAACGATCAACGATGATGGGCTCTTTTGTCTTTACAAATTTATTTACTTTTTTTATTTTTAGTTGGAAAAATATTATTTTTACTTTTTAAAACTAAATATATATAAAATATTTTAAAATATTCTTCGCCCCCCCCCCCCTCAAATTACGTCCTATTTTATGAACTTTTGATACTAATTTGTATATTGCATATAGTTTTTATATAAATATTTAATTTTTAATCTTATAAAAATATATATTAAAATTTACTTTTATTCTAAATTTTTATAGTCTTAATTTTTTCACATCACGTCTATATTAATATATGACTCCGAATATGATTAGTTTAATTTCATTTTTATATATAATAGATTAGCATTTGAACAAAATATGAATAAAGCTGATAATAAGACCACAAAGGTTTTAAAAAAACAAGAAAATATAAATATTTTTTTATTTTTAAATAAAATTTGATAATAAGGTCAATATTTGAAATTTTGAATTTTTTTTAAATTTATTTTTTTTTTGCGGCCAAACTTTTTCTTCTGATATCTATTTTTTATTTTTATGAGTTCTAAGAGAAGCACGATCCAATTTATCAAAATGACATATAGATATTTACAAACACACAAGGTTAACCGGTTAAAAAATATTCAAGGCTTAAATTTGATACAAATAAAAAAAATACACCCCAACTGAATTGCAACAACAATTTAAAATTTTATTAATTTAATAAGATCTACGTTATCAAAAGAAGTCATTTAAATCAATAAGATCTACGTTATTTTGATTTAAACAATTTATATAATTAGTAGTATAATAAACATAAAATACTTTCGTGATGCATTTAGCATTATTTATCTTATTTTTTATTATTTTAGCCATTAAATATCTTAAAATTTTACTTATTCTTAAGGATTAGAGTTATTAGACTTTATCGGTTAACGAAACGGACAGTTGAGAAAATAGGTTAGGGGCAATCATTGATTGCCACTGCAATATCCTAAGAAATGATAGGAAATATACCCACTGAATGATCAGTGCAATATTAGTTTAATTTTTTAATTTTAAAAAAATAATTATAAAAGCTTTACACTTTTTCTTAATTCTTTTTTATTTTTTCAATTATAGGAGAAAATAGTATAATTATAACATATTGTAAACTTTCCATGCATCTTCCATAGACTGATTTTTCTTCCACAAGAATTGGGATCATAACAATTTTCAAACCTTAAAAAAAATAAAAATTCAGCAAAATTAGTACATGGAATTTTAGATTTGAAACACACAGTACAAAAATTCATTTATTTAGTAACGAATTTTCATATTTAAGAATCACATGGTTTAATACAGCAACGGACTTCAACTTTAAAAATCAACATTTAAAATCAACAAAATATAATAGAACAGCATACTACTAAAATCAACAAACATGAAGTAATAATATATTCGGTAAAAAAATCAGAAAACATGGCACAGCAACATATAAAAATCCACAAGTATATTACAGTAGTAATAACACGTATGAATATGAAATTTCTTCAATAAAATTATAGAGAAATAATTTTCGTGCCATATTAACTATAGAATCTTAATAGATACGAGTATTAGAACAATAATACTCAAAGAAATCAACAAAAATTGACAACAAGAGAAAGAGGAAACTTAGGATACACTTTCCTCCACCTCATATATTAAAATTTCTACTCCGAACTTTCTGAATCGAGTTACTCGAATTCTTTCCTCCTTTTCTCTCTTATCTTTCCTCCAGCCTTTTTTTCTCTATTCTCTCTCTCCTTAATCTCTTCCACAGCTTAAAAATGCGATAAAAGTTGATCCTTGGGCGACTATATAACAAACTGCTCAAGCGAGACAATTTTGTTTTTGGCGCCTATTGGGGCTCTTAGGTGTGGCACTGAAATTAGTGCCTGCTACGGTGCTCGAGCATGCCCAACTCTGCTCCCGGCGCCTTAGGCGCTCGAGAGGTGTGAGGCAGGCGTAGCAACACAAGCCTGGGGCCGGATGTACAACTCGTCCGATTTGCAATTTTTCCTTTTTAACATTGTTTTCTACATTCTTTAATCTCATTTTCAATTATATTAACTAAATTAATCACTATTAATATAAGTTATAAAAAACCTCAAACCTTACACCTTGTGTCGAGCCCTCAAAGCCTGAGGCCCGAGGAGAGGTGAAGGTCGAGCTTGCTTCTAGCGCAGCTGAGGAGGGTGTCGAGGAGGTTGCCGAGGGGCTTCGCTCCGATCCCCCTGTGCCAGCGGTCATGGAGGAGCACAAGGGCGTCGTGGAGATCCCAGCTCCAAAGGAGCCTACATCAAGTTAATCGCCCTCGAAGGGGTCACTTCTAGTTGAGGAGGTCTCTCAAGTACCTTTTGTTTCTTTTGTTTGCTTTCTTTATTACCGTGACTAGTTGATTTTTGACTCCCAGTTGCAAGAGAGGATCTGTGAACTGGTAGCCTTTGCAGACTGCTAGCTCGAGCCCACATCGATCCAAAGGAGCTCAGAGTTGCGACAGAGCAAGCCTCCCGTTCGAACATGAGCTGCCAGAGGCCAGGGTGAAGATCTCCTCTCTCGAGGATTTGCTTTGTGAACGGGACCAGGATTGCACTCACCTTTGGGGTGAGAACCTTCGGCTTAAGATGGAGCTTTTGACCACCCTCAGCTTGGACGAGATCAGGGGTGACTTGGAGTGTAGATATTCGGCTGGCATCGACTTGTGCCATCGCATTGTAAATCTGGTAGCTCCTGGCTTTTGGTTTCATTTTTTCACCTAAGGAACGCCAGCGTTTGGTGGTGATAAGATATGCTTGACTCTTCTCACGATGCCGTTGGACCTTTCTTTCACTTGCAAGGGAGCCCTCAGCCTCTGGATCATTCTCCTTCTAGGCCATAGGCTGATTTTATATTTTTCTTGGGTGGATGGCCTTTTATATATATTTTTTATCTTTGTAACAAATTCAGGTAGATCATTGAGATCTCTGTTGCTGCTTGTTTATGACTCCATGCGATATTACATTCCTTTATTCTGCTAGCTAAGCATTGTTGCTATCGTCATCAAGCTTATATTGGGCGTGTTTGCCTGATCGTACTCGTTCTCTTGTGGGAAGGTCGCGACACTTTGATTCTATGGGGAACTCTACCCCGAGAGTGGGATGTTGTCGCATGCCTGTGGGTGCACCTCACTAAGGCCAACTGGGTCTCATGGTCACAGCCGGCGGACCTTGACGGAGTCATAGGCCGTCATTCACGCATTACTGTATCAGTGCTCGATTCTGTCAAAGGACGTCGTAGCTTATGCACGTCTAGTCCTAGTCTGCCAACCATCGTCAACTAATAGTGTTCTTCTCCTTCGGAGGGAGGTGGCACACATGTTGTAAAACCCTCTTAAGGATGTAGTGGCCGCTTGAGGGGATGCTCTATGAGCCCCTAGGCTTGAGTGTTCGACTAATAGTGGGCTAGTCAATTATGGGACCGAGGTCTAAATTCAACCGCCTATGGTCAGCTTGATTGCTGAAACTAAGGTTCGAATTCAACAAGGTATGGGGCGCTTGGTTCCTGGGACCAAAGTTCAAATTTGACCACCTATGAGCCGCTTGATTGTAGGAACTAATGTTCAAATTTGACCGCATATGGGACACTCGATACAGGGTTGAGGTTTTATAAAAGGTGAATGTAGATTCACTTGACTTATGGGCAGTCTAGGCTATTTGATTTTATGCATTGTTATACAAACAAGCATTCACATGAGCAGGTGCACATGAACAAACAATAATTACACTAAGTGTAACGTGATGTAGTTTCAAGCACTCGGGATGATGCATGCCAACCTTACTTGGGCTCGACTGAGGCTTACTGGTAGTACCTTTTGAGGTAGGTGGCGTTCTAGGTTCTTAGGACTAATTAGCCATCCTGAGTGCATAGCTTGTACGCCCCGTTCCAGAGGATTGCTGAGACGAGGAACAGCCCCTTCCAGGTCGAAGAGAGCTTGCTCCGGCGGGTGATCCCACCCGTTGCCTCTATGCTCCATAGGACTAAATCCTCTACCTCGAATTGGCAGACTTTTACCCTCTCGTTGTAATATCGTGTGATGCACTCCTAATAGGCTGCTATCCTCAGGCATGCTGCATCTCAGGCTTCCTCGAGTAGATCGAGTTGCTTCCTGAGTTTTTTGTAGTTGCTAGTCGGGTCAAAGCTCCCAACCTGAAGGCTAGGAAGCCCAACTTCAACTGGAATGACTATCTCTATTCTGTAGTAGAGACTGAAGGGTGTCTCACAAGTTTACTCCTCGGAGTCGTTTAGTACAACCATACCACGGACGACAGCTCGTCCGCCTAGGAACCCCCAGCATCTTCTAGTTTCGTCTTCAACTCGTGTAGCAGCATCCAGTTCATTACCTCCACCTGCCCATTAGCTTGCGAATAGATGACAGAGTTGTGAATCAACCTGATCCACATGCTTGCACAGTACTTAGTGAATCGCTTACCAATGAATTAGGTCATGCTGTTAGTCATGATGACCTTGGGAATCCCAAACTGGCACACGATACTCTGATAAACAAACTCTATAGCGTTCTATTCGGTGATCCGGGCCAGTGGGGTCGTCTCGACCCATTTAGTGAAGTAGTCAATGCTGACTATGATGAATTTTCTCTATCCAGATGCTATTGGCAAAGGGTCGAGTATGTCGAGCCCCCACTGTACGAACGGCTAGGGTGCTTGCACGACATGTCGCTCTATGTGCGGCTAATGGGTCATGCTTACGTGGATTTGGCAATTCTTGCACTTTTTGATGAAGTCCCTGGCGTCACGCTTTATCGAGGACCAGTCGAGGCCCTGGTGCATGCTATTGAAGGCGAGGTTCTTATTGCCGACGTGTGACCCACAAATGTCGAGGCGCACCTCACCCAGCACGTAGTCTGCTTCTTGTGGCATGAGGCATTTCATGTAGGGGTTAAGTACCCGTGGTGGTATAACCTCCCGTTCACGATGATGTACCAACTGGCCGTCCTCTTTATGCGCTTAGCTTCTTCTGGGTCATCCGGCAGGAGGCCATCAGTGAGGTACTTCTTGTATGGGGTTATCCAGTTTTTGCTGTCGGCTAATTGTAGCACCTCAAGCTTGGGGTTGTCGTTACTCGGTATGGCTAGGACTTCTCACATGTCTCTAGTATACTGTTTTGGGTTCCCGTTGCCATCGATTTTGCCAACTGATCCACCTTCTAGTTCTCCTCTGTAAGGACATGGGTCATCTTGACCTTGTCTAATGCCTAGGCCAAACCATTCGCTCTAGCGAGGTATCTTGCGAGCAAGGGTTTCGACGCCTCAAAGCTCCCACAAAACTGGTTGATGACTAACTTTGAATCGCTATAGAAGACGAGTGCTTTGGCAGAGTATTCCTTCACTAGTCGAAATCCGCGAGTAGCACCTCGTATTTTATCACGTTGTTGGTGGCTGGGAATCTAAGGGTTATCGAGTACTTTACCTCGGACCCCTCAAGAGTCAGCAAGACCACGATGGCTCCACTACCCACTTGCATTGAAGACCCATCAACGTGTAAGGTCCAAGTTGGGGTCTCCGACCGGTCTATGTCAGCGGTAATGTCGAGAGCATCGAGAATTGGTTTCGTGGTCTTAACAAGAGAATCTGCGAGGGCCTAGCCCTTTATAGCCAGCTGCGGTAAAAATTTTATGACAAACTCACCCAACTTGATGGCCCATTTGATCAGCCGCCTAGATGTGTCAAGCTTCTACGGGATTTCATTTAATGGCTGGTCGGTCAGGACAATAATCTTGTGCACCTGGAAGTAGATAAGGGCTAGAGCGACCCTTTCAACACACGGATAGCAAGTCTCGATGTCTGTGAAGAATTTACTGACATAGTACACCAGCTGCTGTATCCCGTCTTGCTATCGGATGAGGATCAAACTCAACATTGTACCTAAAATTGCCAGATATAGATACAGCTCCTTGCCTTCTTGGGTCGAGGTCAAGAGCAGAGGGTTGGAAAGATACTCTTTAAGCTCCTGGAAGGTTGCTTCACACTTGGCTGTCCAGTGGAAGCTGGTTATCTTAGTTCCTCTCAGGGCCTTGAAGAATGGTAGATACTTCTTTGCAGACTTCGTTAGGAAGCGGGAAAAAGCAGCGAATCTTCCGATTAGCTTCTGAACCTCTTTGACGATTCGAGGTGGGTGCATGTTGAGGATCGCAAGTATCTTATCAGGGTCCGTCTCGATCCCCCGCTGTGAGATGATAAAACTCAAGATTTTTTCCGAGGTTACACCAAATGTGTATTTGGTAGGATTGTGTTTCATCTGGTGTGTTCAGAGGACCTCGAAGGTCTCATTTAGGTCGCGAACATGGTCGTCGGTGGTCTTACTCTTGATGAACATGTCATCTGCGTACACCTCTATGTTACAGCCGATATGAGTTTTCAATATCTTGTTCATGAGACACTGGTAAGTCACCCTAACATTTTTCAGTCAGAAGGGTATAATCCTGTAATAATAGGTCCCTTGGTTGATCATACAGGAAGTATAATCCTCATCTTTCTGGCTCATTTTGATTTGGTTGTAACTCGCATAGGCATCCATGAATCTGAACAATTCGTGGCCTGATGTGGAGTCCACCAGTAAGTCAATCATTGGTAATGGGAAACTATTCTTTGGGTAGGTCTTATTCACGTCGGTGAAGTAGACGTACATCCACCATTTTCCATTACTCTTCTTGATGAGAACCATATTGGACAACTAGTCCGGGTACTGTACCTCCTTGACAAACCTTGCATTGAGCAGCCTTTTCACTTCCTCTCCGATGGCGATTAATTTCTTGATGGAGTGATTCCTACGCTTTTGCAGAATAAACTTATGATCGGGATTGAAGCCCAACTTGTTGACCATTACTCCGATCAGTATACCTGGCTTATCAGCGAGCATCTACACAAAGATATCAGAGTTTTTCCAGAGGAAGGTTATAAGTCGGTCATGGAAGGGATCTGGCGGGGAACTCCCAATTTTCACGTACTTCTCGGGTTCACTAAGGTCTAAGGGAACTTAGCCTATCGCTTCCCTAGATTGGGCTTGTTGTAGGGGGCTTTGTCGTGGATGTCGAGGTCTTCGATCGGCTGGTTAGATGCCGCTTATGTGATCTAAGATAAGTAGCATGTTCGGCCGGTCACCTAGTCGCCTAGGACCTCTTCGACGCCGCACGGGATTGGGAACTTCATCTTCAAGTGGGGATCGACAACACTGATTTGAACGCGATTAGATAAGGTCATCCCAGGATCGCGTTGTAGACCGAGGGGAGATCCGCCACAAGGATTGTGAGCATCCTCGAGGCCATGCACCGGTGCATTCCCAGCTCAACCTCCAATTGAATAACTCTCTGTATGGGCACCGGTTCATTGTTCAGATCATACAGTGGCCCCTCAGTTGGCTTCATCTAACTCCTTTTCAGCCCAAGTTTTAAAAAAATATCAAGATACAGCAAGTTCCGAAAACTTTCATTATCAACAAGAATTTGTTTCAATGGTAGTCTACCGTACTGTCCGAAATGATGGTAGGTACAACGAAGGGTTTTGAATGGAGAGTTATTGCATGAGTTATATCGTCATCGCTAAAACTAATGAGATCAATCTTAACTCCTACCCTTGGCTTCTTGCTGTTAGAAGTAGTCTCCAGGTAGTTCCGGGTGTTGCCATTGGCTAGCTTGGTCGATACTATGTTGACGACCCCGGTCGCAAAGGGATTCCTCAGCTGCTCATGTGCATCATCTTCAGCTATTGCGAGAGCTTGTCCCGGGTTTCACAGGAACCTGATCAAAGGTCTTCAGTAGACCGGTCTTTAGTCTCCTTTTACGGAGTCCAGTAGTCTTCTATACTGTGCCATAGAGATCGATGATAGTGACAATATTTGGTCTGGTATCCTCTTTATGGGTTCCTTGGCACCTTGGCCCATTTATGGAACTTCTCGTCCAAAATCTGTATCATGATGTTTACGCGGGTGTCGTTCAGCGGAGTCAGGTTCAGAGGCCTGTACTCCCTTCAAACTCCCGACTCAGACCATGGCTGCTTTCAAGGTTCATGGGAGCAGTTGTTGTCCCCATTCCTCTTGTTCCAACCAGCTAGCTGTCAATCCACGCGCTCGGGACACTTCGCCTTATTGGCCTCTTTAGCAGCAATGTAGGCCCGAGCGATTGTTTCAGCTTCTCTAAAGATCTGAAGGTGCTGGTGGGCTAGGTGCTTGAAGAACTCTCCTGGCTCCAGCGTTGTGATGAAGGCGTTTAGCTTCACCTCGTCAAAAAGCTTGGGTATTTTGTGGGCCTTGACGGTAAACCAATCGAAGAAGCACTTCTGACCCCCGTCCCGCTTTTGTTGGTGGCGGACGAGGTTCCACGACTACTTCTCCTCCCTCCTACTGAAGCCAAACTAGCACAAGAAGCAGTCGATAAGCTCATCGAATGACTAAATCGAGTTTGACTGGAGGCCATAGAACCAGATTCAAGCGTCTCCCTTGAAAGTTAGGAAAAAGCACTGGCACATCGAG
Organism: Nepenthes alata; assembly: GCA_028571085.2. Taxonomy (NCBI): domain Eukaryota; kingdom Viridiplantae; phylum Streptophyta; class Magnoliopsida; order Caryophyllales; family Nepenthaceae; genus Nepenthes; species Nepenthes alata. The sequence goes on from JAOVVI020007890.1 coordinate 12,178, forward strand.
GCCCTAGAAGGTGAGCGGCATACGAAAGTAGTCCTGGTGGTCCATCGTGTTAGTACTCCCATCATACGCATCCAAGGTCATCATTTTAAATTTGAGAGGGAGTGACTACGTCCGAATATCCATCGTGAACGGTGACCTCCTTTGATGAAGGGACCTTCAACTATCATCACCCTTAAATACATGCTACTAGATTTTCTCTACTTTCTCCATTCGAGGGGAGGATGCATTCTTCTTGGTGTCTAGGAAGGCCCTAAGCTCTAAAGTCTCTAGGGCAGCGTGAAGATTGTGGCTACTGCCAGCCCATGGCGGTTGCGTACTACATGAGGCCTCTCCTTGGGTTGTGGGCCTTCTATCGCTACAGGAGTTGCAAAGGTTTCTCCGCTTTGAACTTTCCTCGTACGTCTTGTGGTTTGGTAAGCCCTGCTACTTGAGACTGCTTGGACCTTAGAGTCGTCAGGCTGTGAGGTCTTCACGGCCAGTTGCCTCTACGTCCGATTTCTTTGCCTTGAGGCCGAAGCTTGAGTAACAAGGGGAGAGCCCCTAGCTGCTGCCCATCCATGCGGACTAAGAATGCATGGAGCATCTGCTTCATGTCTTTCACCACAGTGGTGAGCTCGCATAGGTTGGGCTTCGACCGCTCACTTACTTGGCTATCCACTGAGGGGTCGTCACCATGGGTGGCAAGGTCCCTTCCTGGCATTCGAACTTGCGCTTTGGTGTTGACCATCGTTTTGTCCAGAATATGAATGTGGTGGCTGGTGGTTAGATTTGTAAATCGTTCACACAGACAGCGCCAATAATACGTCCTTAAATTTAAATTATTGTATGGATTAGAAAATCATTGGGTCTTCCGCATCTGGTTGGACTCAAACGGGTTCGATCTCCGTCTCTACTACCTTGAAATATGTGCACCACAAATAATGAATAAGTGGTGAGAGGATTAGCGAGACTCACTCTTCAATTTATCTTTCGAGTCTCAAGTCAAAAATCTTTCCTAAAAAATAGAATGATATAAGGATGATGTAATAAAATACGTGACTACACTTCTGAAGGAAAAAGTGAGGTTTTTGGAGGACTGGGCTCTGAGAATGCATTTGATGGAGAGCGACTTGGAGAATGAGTTTGACGGGGAGCATTTTTTAGAATGCGCCCAGCAGGGAGCGGCTTTCAGTGCCGGTGAAAGGCTAAGCTTCGGTGAGGCGCTCCACTGGGAGTGACTTTGCGATCTAACAGAGGACTAGATTCTAGTGATGCGCTCAACAAGGAGCGGCTCGAAGAATTGGAGAGAGAGAGAGAAGTGTGATCGAAAGAGATATTGGTTCTTTCTGAGCTTTGTATGCCTATTTCAGATCCTCCCTTCCCCTATGATGGCGAAGGGCATTTGTAATACTTTGTAGTAGTGGCGTTAGACCCAAAGCTCGTGTCATGTGTCTTGCTAGGATACGTTGGCCTGTCCCAGAGATGGTCGTGGCCGACGTATTAGTTGTTGCTTTGCGGTGGCGGTGCGACCATGAATGGTCCTTATTGACATGAACCTCACCGTTCTGGATGGTGATTCGTCGAGGCCTACTGATGGCAGCAGCGACCTCACAGCAGTTGTGCCTTATTTAATCGTTCACCATGGGTACCAATGGCAGGCGTCTGCGTCGGCGACTTCTGCGCTAGTCAGGCTGGTGAGTTTCTCTATCACAATTGGTTGGGTCGTAGGAGTTGTCTGCTGAGCTAGGTCGGTTCCTGTCTCCGCCGGCCCCCTGTGCGTTGCCAAATCTAGGCCTGTTGTTTAGGTCTTCTGGACTACGGTTTTCGTGGGCCCATTCTTCGTGGATAGGCCTAGCTTAGATATGGATTGGTGCAACTAGACCCCATCAATTAATATAGTAATAATAATATCTAGACTTGTTTTGAAATAATATAACAAATTTAGTAAAATATATGATAAAGAAAAATACAATATGTTATGTAAAAAATCAATTATCAATTAAAAAAGACTTCAATGTCAATTCTAACTTTAACTTAATTTATAGTATTCGATGAGAATACATGAGATTTTATTCAATCAAAAAATAATATTAAAATAATAATATTTAATATTTAAAAATATTAATTAACATTATTTTTTTAATTTTACTAACAATATTTAAAGCTTCTTTAATATCATAAAAATTTACTTAAATACATCCAATATTCAAATAAACATCTAATAATTTAAGTGATAGTAAACTCTTAAAGAGATAAAAAATTTAACCAATTGTTTTAAAAATTATTTCAAAAAATATTATAAAAAGAAGCATGACTTTGATATATTTAGTTATAATGACAAATCTATTGTGTACGAGTTAATTTAATTTAGTTCAGTTTAAATTCTTAAATCACAACTAGA
>JAOVVI020007891.1:0-14556 GCA_028571085.2 Nepenthes alata
AGCGCGTAGTTCAAGCTGCTGAAGCCTGATTCGATCGTTTCTACTGCTATTCTCCCTTCCTGCGCCATTCTTTTATGCTTTTCATTCATTGACTCAATTAAATGAATCAATCGGCGAAGAATAAGCTCAGTAAGTTAGTCTGGTTGGAATATTCGAGTGAATTGTTTCTTTTGTTGATGCTCTCTTTGACTGTCAGAGGTGGCATGGAGCAGAGGCTTTGAATGGGAAATGCCTGTCTATTTTTTTGCTACCTTTGTGAAGATTACAAAGATGGGTTAGAAACTCATAGCATCCAAATGTTTTCACTTTATTACAACAAAGTCGATATGAAGAATTAGGCGTTTGATTGTATCCGATTGCTTATGTTGCTACTGTGTGTTTAAGTTAACTTATATATTGAAGGAGAACCCAGGTTGTGACTTTTTATTAAGTCACTACGGGGTTTACGATAAGTATTAAAACCCCGTAAATAATCAAATTGATGGGAATGGCGATTCTATATATTTTGGTGACAATCAAATTGAGAAATGCTGTAATCAAAGAGTTGATGAGGCCCTAGGTGCGTTGATTAAGGCTGCCGAGGGGACGGACCAAGAGGTCCCAGGTTCGATTTTCCTATCTCCCCAACTTTATCTATCAAAGAGCATAGTTCGTAATTAGGAACTATGTGTGGCCCATGGGTGAAGCAAAAATGATGAATATTTGATTCTCTAGCAGAAGAATAACTATTAGATTGTGGACTTAAATGAATCGTAGGAGTCTGGACTTTTCTGATCGTATTAACACAATATAGGAAACCCATAGCAAATGTATGTATCGAATGTAAAATAAGGCCAATGATAGCAGAACCAGATGCAGAGAGAACCTACAATGTGACAACTGGTGCCCAAACTTCTTTTAAATCTTCCAGATTAGAGCTTGGAAATTCAAACTGGTCTTGCTACGGGCATTAGTGTGTGTGAGGAAGTCATGTGCAAAGATTTATTTAAATGCTTATGTGGGTTATTTTTTCACCTGCTTTGCTTCATGAACTATATGAGAGTATGATCCTTCCTCTCTATTTGGGGACAGAATTTGGATGGCCTCGTAGCAAAATTAAAGAAAAATAATCCATTTTTGTAAAGGAGGTGAATTAGAAAATTTTGCTTTTCCTGTATACATTTTTGGGTTTGTATTCATGTTGAGGGTTAACCATGTTTTGCACATATAGTGATAAATATATGAATATGAAATATAGGTGTCCCTAGGCTCGGAGCTCAAAGCCCGTCGTCTCAACTTATCAAAGTGAGGCTTATTTCAAAAGATGTGTATCTAAGCTCTAGGGTGTGTGCCTTTTTTTAGGACTAAGGTTAGTTGCCTTGATCACCTCATAGATTCTTTAAAAAAAATAAATTTGTTTTGTTTAAATTAGCCAACATATTGTAAATTTTTATACTAACTTAGTATTTGTGAAACTGAATTGATGAAAGTAATGAGTGGCTAATTAGAAGAATAGATGAAGATAATAAATTTACATTTGAAGATGATTGTTCGACAGAGAGTTTTATAGCTAGTAAATTAGGCAACATATTACACTTAATCGAGAAATATTGTGAACCTTGAACGAGAAATGTCTCTAGGAATATCTTATTAGAGTTTTTTAATAATAAATATTATAATTTAGAAAGCCATAAAGATAAAGAAATTATTTAAACTTATAAGTTAAGGAATAAGAAGATGGACATTTTGTTTGATGATGATAAATATTAGTTTCTGCTATGATTACCTTGAGAATAATATTTCAAGTTTGTAATGAATTTTATTATTCTTATGTGTATATGGTGACCTGTGTTTATTAATTTCCATATTCTATGTTTAGTTGGACAATGAATTTATGACAATTGTTAGAAATATTTGTTGGTACTTCTTATTCTCTTAGCTTTAACATATAAATTCATTACAAAAATATCTTTTATACGTTTTTGATAAATAAACGTTTTACTTCCAACCGGTTAGCACCAAAACACTATGTTCTTTGCATCTAAACTATAGGAACCCTTTATGCCTTGATGCGCCTTGCACTTTTAACAACACATAAATGGCAGAATATGCAAAAATGGGATGTATGTTATGTTTTGATATGTTTGTTAATATCAAAAATAATTAATGATACATTATACAAGGTCTTTTAACTTCCTTTTTGGTATTTCATTGCTAAACCTCATATCATGTTACCTTATGATTACGCAAAAGACTCAAAAAGTGAGGGAAGCTTCCATTTTTTCACCAAATAATACGGCTTTGCAGATGAAAAGTCATTCACAAGGCTACTCATTCATACAGAGTTACAGGAAAGCATACATACGACACGAAGCATAAATTATTCCTTAGGTGCTTTCCCTCGTCATAAATAGTAAAAGCAGCAGTTCAGGGTTCAGGCTGTAGTGGTTATCCAGGTCCCTCCTGTGCACTGTAAGCAGTAAAACCAATAACAGCTGATGATTGGTGATCTGCTCCTTTAGGCAGTCAGTTGAAGCATGGCTATCGAACCAACATCAGCATTGCTAGTGAGGACATGGAGGACTGCCTTTTTGACCCTTAGGGATGAAATTCTAAGTTATCCCACAGGCGTCCACTCTGTCCCTCTCCTTCATGACATCATTTTGTCTCATTCTAAGTCTCTCATTTCTGCTGCCACTTACCTTCCGCCTGATGAGGTTACATCTGATTTGATGTTTGTACTGAATTTGGCTGCCTCAGTCACTATCAGCAGTGAAGATCCGGTCCATGCCTTCGCACTTATTTGTCAGTTGATCCATGATGTTGCATTTTGTGTGCCCCTTGAGTTGAGTTCATCTGCTTGGACTAAGATGCTGGACTCTTTTGGGAAGCTATTGGAATTTTTTTTTGGAAATGCTGACAAAAAGAGGGTCACAATGGGGAATGCTGCGACCATGAAAGCCATAATGGATTGTCTAGACACCACAAAGCATCTTATTTGTTCAGATCGCAGAAGATGCTCACTTTCTGATAACATTCAATTAGTGAAGTTTCTTCTTCAAGTTGTGTGCGTTCATGTTCAGTCATATGGCTCTTCTTACTCCTGTATTGATCAAATGTATAATGCTGATTCTGCAATTGGAATTCCCAGGGATAGCAGCTCATGGAAAGTTCAGGCTACTGCTCTTTCCATGATTGGCGAGGCATTCTTAAGAGTTGGGTGTTCATTTCCCATGGACATCTGGCAATCAACTATTGAGGTTCTTAGAAAAGTGATGGATGCATTGCCATCTAAGACTCTTTTTGTGGAGGACATTGTTCTGTCCAGGTTTTATGCATCCCTTCTGAATTGTCTTCATCTTGTTCTGGTGAATCGGAAAGGATTAATTACGGATCATGTGGCAGCTTTTGTAGCAATTTTAAGGCTATTTTTAGTTTATGGCCTCACTAACGCTAGTCTGTCGTCCTACCAGAAGAAGAACAGGGATCAGAATGCTTTGATTGTTGGGCCAAGTTCAAGAGAACTCACGAGAGTGGATTCTGGTCCATACAGGCCTCCACATTTGCGCAGGAAAAATGGAAGCCTGCAGCAGTTAGGAGCTCAGGCTTCGAAGTTACGATCAGATCATGTTTCTTCTTCGGTTTCATCCTCATCTGATTCTGATTACAGTGACAGTGATGTAGCATTAAAAGAGTTTGACCATCTTCATGGCTGTAAGGCTAGAGTAGCTGCCATAATCTGTATACAGGATCTTTGTGAAGCTGATCCAAAAGCGTTTACTTCCCAGTGGATGATGCTCTTGCCTACCTCTGATGTGCTACAGCCAAGGAAGAACGAGGCAACCTTGATGACATGCCTGTTTTTTGATCCATACATGAAGGCACGTCTTGCATCTGCCTCAGCTATTGCAGCCATGTTAGAGGGGCCTTCTTCTGTTGCTTTGCAGGTGGCGGAATACAGGGAGTCTGCCACATGTGGGTCTTACTTGTCATTTTCAAGCTCTCTAGGCCATATACTTATGCAACTTCATAAAGGTGTTCTCTTCTTAATCCAACACGAAACACATATGGGATTGCTGACTTCTGTGTTCAAGATTCTTACACTTCTGATATCATCTACACCATATTCAAGGATGCCTGGAGAGTTGTTGCCTACAGTCCTTTCATCTCTTCGAGCAAGGATTAATGAGGGGTTCCCATTTAGAAGTGATCAGACTGGTTTGCAGGCTATCACTATCAATTGCTTGGGGGCTGCTGTATCCGCTTCACCTTCATCTCTGCACATTAACGAAATGTTTCAAGCTGAAATATCATCAGGTTCAGTTTTGGGGCAAGGAGGACCTAGTGTTTTGTCTGCTTTGTTTCAGCACGCTGCACAGGTGACAAATCCAACAATAAGTCTTGAGGCTCTCCAGACTCTTAGAGCTGTGTGCCACAGCTATCCTAACATAATGGTTACTTGTTGGAGACATGTTTCCACCCTTGTTTATGGATTTTTGAGGCCAGACAGTGTAGAAGTACCTTCAAGGAAGGGAACTGCTGGAAATGGTGTTGCATCATTGAGGGATAAGGTTATTACAGCTGCTGTCAAGGTCCTTGATGAGTGTCTTCGGGCATTATCTGGGTTCAGAGGAACCGAAGATGCTTTTGGTGATAACCTGGTGGAGACTCCCTTTATATCTGATTGCATAAGGGACAAGAAAATTTCCTCAGCTCCATCACATGCACTTGAAAACCTTAAGGTTTCTACTCAAGGCGGTTCCAATGAATGCCCATCGGGAAGCATGGAGTGGCATGAGGCAATTGAGAAGCATATAGTGTTGACCATTTTCCATACATCTGCCATAGTCAGGGCTGCTTCCATTACTTGTTTTGCTGGCATTACCTCCTTTGTTTTTTTTTCTCTGAAGGTGGAGAAGCAGGATTTTGTTCTTTCTTCCTGTATTAATGCAGCTGTGGGCGATGAGGCCCCTTCAGTTAGGTCAGCTGCTTGTCGGGCCATTGGCGTTATTGCATGTTTTCCGGGCATTTTCAGGAGTGTAGAAATCCTGCACAAGTTCATCAATGCTGCGGAAATTAACACATGTCATCACTCAATCTCAGTGCGCATTCCTGCTTCTTGGGCAATAGCAAACATATGTGCTTCTCTGCATCCCTGTTCTGTAAACCTCGAGAGCAACCGGAAAGTTGTAGCATCATTAGCGGAGTGTGCTTTGCAGCTAACAAAAGATGGAGACAAGATCAAATCCAATGCTGTGAGAGCTCTTGGGAACCTTGGGAGAGAAATACCCTTTTCAGGTCCAAACAAGCCAAAAGATTGTGAAATGCTTTCGTCAATACATTGCATGGAGGATACTACCCAACATCCATTGAATAGTTCCCAATCAGATTCTTTGGGGGAAAATGTTCATTTGCTGGATAGAATTGTGCAGTCTTTTCTCTCATGTGTTACAACTGGAAATGTCAAGGTCCAATGGAATGTTTGTCATGCATTGAGCAACTTATTTCTTAATGAGACACTAGCAATGCAGCACATGGATTGGGCTCCATCTGTTTACAGTATTCTTCTATTACTGCTCCGTGATTCATCAAATTATAAGATTAGAATACAAGCGGCTGCTGCTTTAGCTGTGCCATCTACAGTGCTTGATTACGGGAGATCATTCTCAGATGTTGTTCAAGGCGTGGAGCATATACTTGAAAATTTAGGGTCAGAACAAAACTTAACACCCACTAGCTTCAAGTATAAGATTGCACTGGAGAAGCAGCTAACCTCAACCCTGTTGCATTTACTTGGACTTTGTTCAAGCAGTGTTCATCGGCCTCTGGAAGATTTTCTTCTCAAGAAAGTATCATTCCTTGAAGAGTGGTTTAAAGGTCTGTGCTTGTCACTAGAAGGAACAAGTATCCCTGATGACAATGAAGTGGAGTCTAATAGGAAGCGGAAGGTAGGATTAGTATCAAAGGCGATACAAGCACTAGTTCAAGTGTATGAAGGCAAAAACCAACTATCATATGCATGGAGGCTTGAGAAGGTTCTTGATTACCTGCTTTGAATAATTAAAGTCAAATCACGTTGTTAACTAGAAATGGATTCTATTTTTGCTCTTGTGGTGGGATCAAGCAATCTGAGGAACTCGAACTAACTGCTGTTTGTGGTTGTTCTAATATTGCTGATGAGATCCTAAGGAAATGTGTGGAGTATACGTACAGAAAGAACAGCTTTGAAGTTGCTTTAATATTTAAGATATGGAGAATAATTTTAATTTTACATTATTTTTAATATTTTGTGGGCATTTTAGTGATATTCTTGTGAGGGGCATTATCAGTTAGGAGGTTTCAAGCATAGTTGAAGTAGTATTATGTGTCCTTTTAGAATTAGGTTAATTGTTTTGCTGTTGTTTCTTTTTGATTTGGTATTGCGTGGGAATATTCTGATGTCCTATTTGAGGGCTTGCTTTTTAAGGCTGGTAAATTCATTTTTTAACTCTCATCCCTGTGCAAAGAATGAGGATAACCCCATTGGATTTACCCCATTCGGGCAATCACCTATTGCCAGCTCCCTCCATGGGAAGCAAATGTTAGAACCACTGATACTGTGTCAAGCCCCCCCAACGTGCATCACAACTACCACTGCCATCATCATTAATTTTCTCCACCATCATCCACCACCACACAAATACCACCAGTACCCCAACCAATCATCATCACAACTTCCACCGCTACTGGCCAAACTTCCATCCCTAGTATCTAATTACAATTAGAAATTTATTTTTAAATATATACTGACCATAGACTGTTTCATGCGATTCAGTTCAATATTGAGCCAAACACATACGGAGGAATTCATGTTCCCTATTTCCATTCCTTTCCATTGTGATTATAATTCCAATAATTATTCCCTGTTCAAAATTTGTTTCATCACAGGGCCAGGGTAATGATTGTGTCATTGGTTATGTTTTGAGGCCAGCATTAGAGCTGCTATTAGAAATTTCTGCACTCCTATAAACCATTAAGTAGAAACAGTTTGCAAAGCCATGGTGCCATGCATCTTTGTTATCCTGTTCTGCATAATTATTTTGCAGTCTTACAATCTTATTCATTTAGGTATCTAGAGAGTGTATATAATAGATATATAAGGCAGGAGATTTCTTAGCGAAGTTCATTTACATGGGAGACATGCCTATTCAAAGAAATCGAGTTTTATGAATTTGTGTGCTTATTGTTTATCAAGCTTTATGAATTTGTGTGGTAACATTACAAAACTTACAGATACTTCAAATTGTGTGGTACAGCTAAAAAACTATACAATGTTTATTGCAAATACAACAGTGACAGTATGTGGTCCATCAGACCATATGACTGATCCAAAGTTGTAGCCTTTCAGAGCTCGTTTGCCATTGAATGAAACATTGAAGGATGCACTTCTTGAACTCTCTTGGAAAGCAATCTTCTTTGGAGAAACATTTATCCACAGTCCTGATGGCGCATGCACCATAGCCTCATAAGTAGCATTTGGAGAGCCAACATTAGTCACATACCTTCTAACTGTTATTGTATGATTTCGGGTCAGTCTGCCAATAGAGATGGATGGATAGTTGATATGGGAAATGAGACTGTTTGAAGACACCTTCGGGCAGTTGAACATTTTTGTGTTTGACAACAATCGAATGGTCTTTTCTGAGTAGCCGCAATAACAGAGGAAGTGCAAATAATCCTCGGTTGTGGTTGGAAACACCAATCCCGGATCAAGAGCTTTCACTGGGCTTATTTCTCCAGCTCCAGTCTCATGTACGTTTGCTTTGTCACCTGAACTATTTGTCAAAGCTGTCCCCATGTTGTTAGATAGGATTGCTGCAAATACAAAAAAGGAGATATGATGCAAAATGTGTTCTGGTATGAACAGAAATCAAAGCTGAGAAACAATCTAAAAACATGTGACCAAGAAGAGTCTATCTACCTCTACCAATGTGAAGTCAGGGGATTGAATCAACAAGGAAAATGACTTTAAAAAATTCAGTATGAACGAAATCACCCCATCTAACCCAAAATGATACGATATGACCTGTTTAATATGTATATTAATTGGCTTAGCAAAGTTTGTACAATCTTGTTATTGTTTATTTGATGTGTAATTCCTAATTTGTATTTTTGGAACTTAGTGGTTGTTAGTAATGCTAATTCAAATAATTTATCTAGGTTCAGTACATAAGATTAGGATCACTTTTTTTTTTTTTTACATTCATTATACTAGCTAAACAAGCTCTCTCTCCCTTCAATGCATGAGTGCGTGTTGCTGATCATGTATTTATTAAGTGCTTAAAATATTACTCAAGTAGGGGTGGCTTGGAAGTAATTGGTTATTTTGATGGCCCTTTGGCCTTTTGGTGCCATGTGACTGTGGGGAAGGCATTGGCCATTGTTTTTGAATGAAAGCAGCAGGTTTTGCAATTTACTTGTGTGTTTATGCTTTGTAGCTAAACAAACTCCGCACTGTCCTATTGAGCAAAATGTCTTGCGTTGTGCCAGTGTCCTTTCTTTCCTATTGAGCTAAATATCTCTGAGTTATGTCAGTTTCCATATTTAGTCACTGCATATTCCAGTCTTCACCCAAAGAAAAGGAAAAGAAATCACGGCCTGCTGCAAAATTGTCCAAAGGGAGCAAAGTGTAGCATTTGTGCTTCAAAACTTCTCGGCAAAAAAAGTTCATCAATGGCATTCAGGTCTTACAGCATACCTGTAGTCATCAGTGCTGATTTAATGAATGAAGATGTCCATTCCGGGTGCGTGGATTTGATGAGGGCTGCTGCACCCGTTACATGAGGGCATGCCATTGATGTTCCAGATTTGATCCCAAATTTGGATGGGTTCTTTCCTATGAGATCATATCCTGCGTCTTCTGGAATTGTGGCTGCTAATATGGCAACTCCTGGAGCCATTATATCAGGCTGATACACAGTATCACAAAGAATTTTCACAATAGGTAATAGTCTGAAGTAGCATGTTAACATCCTAGTTTAAAATAATTATCATGTATGCACTATGTACTAAAGTTTCGTGCTTATCAATGTGAAAGTGAATTGAACCTTGAGAATGTTTTCTGTGAGTTCTCCAGGCCCTCTTGATGAAAACTCTGCAACAATTGGTGCTGGTTTGAACCTTGGTACCGTGACTGTTGGCAAGATTGTTGCTGTTGGCTTACTGTTGGAAATCCACGCATGCAAAGTAAGTTACTCTTTTTTTATCTATGTTTTAAACTATAATGTTGGCTGCTTCCTGATTTATGTGTTTGAGCAAATTAATAATAATGGTGTGTTTGAATACACACTTTCTTTGCTTATTTAATAGCATTTTCTTTTAGATAAACTATCAGAATATTTTTGGCTTCTAAAATAAACAAATAAGCTTTCAAATAGAAGTTGAAATGAAAGAGAGCAGTTCAAGGGAATTTACATACTTGGTAGAGTTAATGTACTTAAGAATCTGAAATCCAGCGTTATCTCCTACTTGAGCAAATGGAAATGCATCTGAAACAAAGGGCACTCCTTTCTCAGCCTCATCAATATATATCAATCCTTTTGCCCTGGCATCCTCTACAACCAATTTCTTAATTCGCCTGGAAATGCCTGGGTAGCTGTTTACACAAACAATTATTTTCCCTGCTACTTTTTCCGGATTTAAGGATCCTGGATAGCAATTGCTGCAATTACAAGGAGACACTAAGTAAGAAAATCATGGCAATGTTTCCACATTGTTGTCTACTCCTTGATGTTCACTTCATTATTGATCCTTTCTATCATCAACGCTGTTATTACTAAATTCCTAGAATACCAATTCTGAAGTGAGCATCATTGATGACTATATGAACATATTTTCACCATAAATCAAGCTAGAGATATTCCCACTGAATGGAAATTATAACGCACCTTGCCTCTGATGTTGGGGTGAAATTAGCGGCAACATCTCCTGCAAATGCGAGAGGATATTTGCTAGAGCGAGTAAGATTTGAAAAGTTGATTGCAGACCCCTATGCGGAAACTTATAGTTAATCAAAATCAGTATGAACCATATAAAACTAATTGTCAGCATGCTATATGTATCTATGTGGTTAAATTGCTTCTCACTTCTAAAGAAAATCCATTTCCAAGGACCACAGTAGACTCAAAATCTCTGTCAATATTGGAGGCTGTGACGGTGAATATCCATGGAGCTGTGTTGACTATAGTATAAGGGTCAGGTCCGTTGTTGCCTGCGGAGCATACCACCATGACCCCCATCTGATTGGCATGGAATGCTCCCATGGAAATTGGGTCGGTCAAAAAATCTGATTGTAGAAGTAGATTCATCCCCAGAGAAATTGACATTATATCAACTCCATCGTTGACTGCATCATCAATAGCTTTCAATATTGTGGAACCATAACAAGCGTCCATCGAGCAGGCCTTGTACATGGCAATTCTAGCTGAAGGCGAGCCGCCCTTTGCAGTACCTCCTGCCAGGCCAAAGTAACTGGCATTGGTGACTGGTGCACCTGCTGCTATGGACGTTGTGTGGGTCCCATGGCCGTCATTGTCTCGTGGAGAGCCAGTTGGCTTGTCAGCGCTGGTGTTAAACAACTTGTGTTCAGTTATATAGAATCTCGCACCTATTAGTTTCCTGCATGAACTTCAAGATAATTAGAACGACATATGATTAACCATCTCATCTTGTCACACATTTACCACTTCTTTGTCTTGTTGTCATGTATAAAGATATTGGTATCGTCTGTGGCTGTAATGCTATCAGCCGTACTTAGTGATATATATCGATATTGGACACAATATATTTGTGTTGTGGATTAGAACCCTATTCAGGCCTAGCAAAGACTAACCAATATTCAGGCCTGATTTATTGATTTAAATTTTCTTTAGACAGGCACAGCTGAAAAAATTGTGCAAGAACATATAGCTGTCTCTGTTGTATGCATGGAATATCGATATTTTCTGACAGTGGAAAAATATCTCCATATATCACCGTATTGGTATTATATCGTGATATCAGTCGGTATGTATTGACCATTTTTTGGTTCGTTTTGTTATTGGAAACTTAGAACCCACACATTCTAAATATAAATAAGATCCAATGTCTTCATAAAAGTCTCAATCTACATGCTTGTAGAGATATAAAATATACATAAATTAAGATTTTTAGGTTATTTTTTTCATGACATAGAAAGGAATTGTGATTGATTTTGATAAAATTGACTGAAATTATTCAAATAGGTAAATGGATTATTAAAAATGGCAGTATATAATTCATTTTTGATATAACAATGAGAAAAAATTTGCATATGCATCTTTCAATACTTGTTCATATAGTATTTAATATAACTAATACTGATATGATTGCGACCGATACTGACTAAGGAAATCTCCTGCGCATGTAGGATTGGGTGAAGATAAGTACCTATTACAGTTAGATTTATTGAAGTCGGAGCCCTCCATGCAAACTCCTTTCCATCTTCGAGGTACTTCTCCGATGCCCTTGTCGCTGAAACTCGGAGATTCAGGCCATATGCCTGTGGCGGTCGAACTATGCGGTAAGTAAACTGATTTATTACAAATAAATAAATTTCATGGTTGGTTGATTTCTTTACGTGATAAGTCATATTTTCATGTGCCACTTGATATTCAGGAGCAAATTTTGGTTTAAAAATATATGATCAAGCACTAAAATAATTATTAATAATAATGCGACTAGTAAATAAATAAATATATGGCAAATGGAACAAATACAAATGGCAAAAAATTTCAATATTTTGTTTAGACAAATAATATGAGCCAATAGGGATGCAAATGGTGATCTTACTTCTTTTTAAGAAATTTTTAAATATAATAGTCACCATTTAAAAATAAAAAAAATATTAAAAATGGGTTTTAATTTTTTTATAAATTTAATAGATATTGAATATTAAATCTAATGTTAAGATTTTAATAATAAAAATTATTTATATGGTATCATTTAATAATTAAAGTTTAGTCGTTAAATATTTTTATTATAACGGTCTAAATGAGAAAAAGTAGTATCTTATAGTATTGTGAGATTAATCCATTTAAAAAAATTAAGAAAAATATTAAAAGAAAAAAAAGTGAAATCAACGAAAAAGTTAAAAAAGAATAGAAAAGAGGAAATTATTTTCTTTATTTGAATGCTAATAGAAAATTCACATAAAAAGTAAAATAATTACTTAATATAAATATTTATGGATTAAAAAATAAAATATTATTTTAGATAAATAAAAGAGTAATATATTATTAAAAATATCACAGACTAATTTCATTCAAAAATTAGCACGTGGGATCGTATAGTCACGTGCAGACACCTCACTCCTATTAATTTCATTTATTTTGCATGGTTAGTTGGCTATAAATTGCGACACAATTTTTTATTTTTTTTTGCAATTTTTTTAAGTAAATAAACAAACATTTATATATATTTACTTATTTAAAATAATAATCTCTATATTTTTTTTTATAAATTTTGTAGAAAAAACTAAACTCTATATTTATTTTATAAATTTAAATTAAATTTGAAATATAAAATTTTATTTATAAAAACTATATATAAAATAATGCCAAAATCGTTATTAAATTGATATCGAGACGTTACCTGTGTCAATCATGCCGATGATGACGTCACTTCGTAATAGATGCTGGTATTGGTAGTTTGGTGGGGCCCCACTTTCCTCCGCTAAGAAATCCCACGAACGTGTAGTGTGGACTTGAAGGGTTGGATCTTTAAATACCGATACAATTCCTTCATCACCTACCATTCATTTTTAACACATGCTATAAATATATATATATTTTTTTAATGGGATATAATTATAATATTATCAATTAAAATAATTCAGTCTTTTTTATATACTAAATAAGATAATATCTTTAAATTTTGGTAACCCTATTTGGAATTTTAATATTGGTCTTTTTATTCGTGATTAACGGATTTTAATTCTTATAAAAATTATACAATTTTAATATATATATATATATATATATATATAAGTTACTTGCCATTAAAAAATAATAAAAAATCTTATATTATTTAAAAATATTCATAAACTGATTAAAAATATATATAAAAATATATTTATTAATTCGTCCTTAATCCATGGCGTTTATGGTTTCCTCTATTCATGTTGCACGTCGATTTGGCCTCCCATAAGAAAAGAAGATTTTAATTTTAAGTAGGGTGTTAATCAAATTTATTTATTAGATAAAATACCCACAAAAAGAAAAAAAAAAAAAAGACCCTTAGTTCATGAAGAAACCCATGAATAAAAGAAAAAAGATCCTATTTTTATGCTAAATGAGTAATCATGATGAAAATAATTGCTATTTTAATTTCCAATAATGATATATAATTATTAATTTCCAATAATAATTGCTATTATTATATAATATGATTGCTATGACGCAGAAAATTGCCATTACCAGATAGCAGAGAAGCTTCCTTCTCTGTAAGCATGGCGGAGAAGCCTCTGAATGCATGGTGATAAACATGTCCCAGAGCTACCCTCTCTGCATCCTCTCTGCAAAATCGCTTCCTCTTCAGAAATTGATTCAATGCAAGAAGCAACGATTTGATTGAAGCAGAATATGAAGAAACCTCAAACCTTGGAATAATGGCAGAAAGCAATTGCAGGTGAGCTGACTCTGCAATTTCCATGTCTTCTCCTCCGCCATTAACGCCGCTCGATGGAGCTCCCATATACACTATGTACGACTGCAATCAGAAACAAACGGAGTCATACACGCAGCGATCTTTGCTGGATTGAAAACCCATTCTCGTTATTAAGCAAATCAGATTCTAATTTCCTCATTTCTTGCTGAAAGAAGAGCAGAAATGGGGATTTGAAGTCAGGCGAAAATGAGGATGGTAATGCATTGAATTATAATCCAGCCATGATTGATGAAATGATAGTGGGGGGTGAGGGAATTTACTTGAGGATGTTGATCTGATGATACACGGGAAGAGAGAAGAAGATGTTGGAGAGAGAGAAAGAGGAGGAAATAGTGGAGGGAAGCCATGGACATTAAGATTGAAGGTTGAGGAGGAGGATGAAGATGGAAGAGGACATGAAAGGAGGCAGCTGGCCATTTCTCTGTAAGATGTCATGTGGGGGGATGAAAAGAGAGGAGGAAATTAAATTTGATTAGTGAGCAAGCAAGATTCAAGCATCTTCCTTGATCTTCACTCAATCCTGTACTTTGAGCAGTGAGAATTGAGAAATATAAGATATATAATATCTAAACCATATTATATTAATAGAGTATTCTATTATTTATATGAAAATTTGTATCCATTTGCTTCCTTTTAACTTGAGTGTGTAATAATAAATAAACTTCTAAAGTATAACAATAATTTGACAAAAGTTTTTACCACTTTCCCACTTGAAGTAAAAGGATAAATCAATATATAAATATGTCATATTATAGGATATGAAAATAGTAAGATATATACGCCCTTATTCTTATAAAAAGCATTTTCATAATAAGACTCTTATTATTTTTTTATATTTAGTTTATTTGATTATTT
>JAOVVI020007892.1:0-14555 GCA_028571085.2 Nepenthes alata
AACTCAATTAATTGCTGAAGTATTAGTGGTCCATTTAGTGATGATAACTCTCCCATTAACTCAATTATCAATTCTTGGCCGGTTTGAGTTCGAAACGTACGGTTGAGGCGAATGATAGTTTTACCTTTAAATTGAACGCTCTGGCTTTATCCCTGACACCCAACTCAAGCATTATACCATCTAAAGGAGTAAATGAGTGTCCAAAAGCTTGAAGCCGGTCCGAATCTCACGTTTGAAAACAGAGCACGCAAATGGCGAGAGGTATAAAAGTCGATTCATTATTTCGCTTTAGTGGTTGTTTTAGCCACATCATTGTCTAACAAAAGCTACATGCACAATTCTTTTTGGGCCCCATAATTTGAGAACTTTGCATGTTACGCTGTCCAATCGTATGTAACAATAATGCAATAGATTATATTTGCAATTATTATGTCACAAGACATTACTACTCTTCCAAACGAAAGTCGTTTTATTTGTTTTGTTTTTCTTGCGGTTGAAGATGTGCAAGAAAACAATGGATGGGCTGCAGGTCTATCTGTACTTGTTTGTTTCTTGCGGTGGGCATGTGGTACATCAATTCTGGCATGAGGAATCGGATTGGGCTTCGCCCGGAAGTGTGAGAGCTTCTTTTTTGAACAATTGAGTCCAAACCAAAACTAATTTTAATGGCACCTGTTTTTTTAACAGCAATTATAATTTTAAGACGATGCGATAATTGATTCTAAAATATCCAACTGATTTATTAGATTTTGAAGGAAAAATGGCTTAAAAGTATTGGAAATTGGAGGCTTTCTTACTTGGAGGTTGAGCTTTCTCGTTGGTCATTTTAAAGGTAAGTGAAAAGTAGGCTAAGAGTTTCTCATATACATATACATAAGATCCTCTTTCCAGCCAAAATGGTTTTGAAGGCAGATTTTGAGCCGCCTCCACCATCTTCCTATTAAAACTTTCAATTGCATCTCAGCAAACCTTTCCCCATCAGCAGCAAAGCCATGTGCCCCATCGTATAATTTCTTGTCGACAAAAATTAAACCCCCCGCGCCCCACAACAAAAAAAAAAAAAAAAAAAAAAAACAACGATAAGCACTTACAGTTTCTCTCAGCAAAAATAGGTTCATACGGTGATTGCAGGATGGCTATTGACTCTGGATTGATTTAACCTGTAAACTCTGCAACGCGATCCCACCAGATCTCCTCTTCCAAAGGTTCTCTCTCTCTCCACAACCATTTTCCGGATGCCGTACTCTTCTAGTCACCGGCAACGGCGGATCTAAATCAGCCACGTTTATCAAATTCGATTCACAACTATCACTTGTACTAAATTTGGATCCATTCGCACTTCCTAATACCAGCCGTTGTCCACTACAGCAGTCGTTATTGCGGTCGTCCTTGCTGGTTCTGGATGCACCGGCTTTGGCGACGGCGAAGGAGGTAGGGCTATTAATGAGGCTTTTGCTGGAGAAGAATTTCTTGAGCTTTTGGTATTTCATAAAATTGTTGCAGTCCGTGCTACTCTTTGTGGATTTACTGGTGAAATTGAGTTTGGTCGGCGCCGGGAAACCGATGAATTTGCTGTTTCTCATAACTTGGCCGGTGCATCCGACTCTCGGCGAGAGAGGATCGTCACAGAGGGAGGCCGATCGGCGATGCGAAAGCCTGACGTCTTTGATTGAGGGTTTGGAGCAGATCATAATTGGTGAGAATAAACTCCTCTGTTGCAAATTCTGTTGGTTGCATTTGTATCCTCTGCTCATCTTATCTGTGCAGTTAAACAGGCTCGCAAACAGAAACTGATGTGTTCGATTTAATGAGAGGGTTGAAGACCGTGAATATTTAGATGTTGGAAGGCAGGGTAGGGAGAGAGAGGGAGATTGTCATGAAGGTTAAGAATTGCCAAACCCACCGTACACTTGCGGTGGAGAGGTGTAAGCGTGGCCAATTATAGATTTCAGAACTGTAACAATATTATTGTGGATTAATCAATAAAAAGCACGGCAGGCCGCGTTTACTTATTATTTTGAACAAGCAACGACCGATACTGGTACAACTACTGCTACTCGCTCACGCCTTGTAGTATGCGCCGAGGAATTACTTATTCCACGTTGACAGTCCAGATAATAAAAACATTCAGAACAAAAAAAAAAAAGGAAAACATTCATAGAATAAATTATCCCCTGTTCTATCCCTTTTTTTTTCCTTTTTCCTTTTAAGTTCCACTTTTGATACTTCAAATCGTGCAAGCTATCTGGGACATAGAAACTATACATTTATAGGATTAATATTTGATAATAATATTGCAACAGTTTTTGAATATAGTCTTGTTCAATTTTAAATCAACAGAATCTATTAAAAAATATGGACTCAGTCATTTGGGCTTGTTGACCTCAACAGTTAAATTGAAGTGTTTTTTGAAAGTAAACAAACAAATAGTTGAAGTTACTTTATGTCTAACCTAATTTAGACCCGTTTGGCTTTGCCCATGCACTGCTGCTTATTAACCAAAATCTGACATGCTCGAAGGATCTCCGAGTTAGACTCCCCGCAAAACTCATTTTAAACTTCGCATGAAGGTTGTGGAAATATTAACTTCCTCTATAACTTGTAGTTGTTTATCACTAAAGTAATAATAACGTTGTTTCCCCTAAATTTACAGAAAATTAAGGATCCAGCCTAAAGTTTGCTTATATGCAAGCATTTTTTGTTTAAGCAGAAAAAAGAAAAAGGAATGTTTTCTAAGCTACCAAATACGAAATTTGATATAATGTATCAATAGTTGCAATTGACTTTTCGCCAAATCGATCGTTAGAAAACAATTATCAAGCACAAAATTAGATTAAAAAAACTGAAAAAGAGGAATTAATGAAGACATTATTCAGAGGGAAGTTACCTAAGTAGATTTCTCATTTTCAACTATAAGATAATATATGAAGAGTTTTATATAGTATAATCATATCATTAATTATTATATCATCTAAATCATATCTAAAATGTGTTAAGAGTATATGCCACTTGGATCCAAGCTAGATAGTGACAAGGCCAGGACACTACTTCGACCAACTTTGAGTATAGCCGACTCACAAGAATTCAAACCTTAAAGAAGTCCCTTTTTAGTTTGTATATTTACTTTATTAAACAACCTCTACTAGTGATATGCCAACATGACCCAATGGGTAAGGATAGCAAGATACCTATCTGTTGGTTTGAAGTTTTCCTATAGTTCAGAGAACACCACCTACAACATCGAAAACATGTGCCTTGGATGTGTACTAACTTGATGTAGTAGCAGACTGAATTTCAAGAGGATTCTAGAGGTAACCACTTCCATAAACACCCAAAAAAAAAAAAAATCTCGTAAATTAACAAGATGGAATGATGACTTGCCAATACACACGAAGCCTTCTTAATTTAATAAAAGTCTTTATTTTAGTAAGAACGATAATAATCATAGTATTGTCTAGGGGCAATAAAAGGGACCAATGCATGATCTATATGGCTAAAGTAGAGGTAGTAAATGAGTCTGATCGTTTGTGTCATGATCTGTAGAAAACAACATAGGGCTATATATAGTATAACCCAATACTTCAAAGTATAGACTATATCAGTCTATGACCCAATTGGGCCATGCCAGTACAGCCCACAACTTTTTTTTTTATATCAACCTAATGGTCATGTGATCGTTGGGAGGAAGAGTCCTTGGGGGACGGGCAATGGTTATGCAACTGCTGCCCCTCATTTTTTATTAAAAAAATAATATTTAAATATTAAAAAATATTTATAAATATTGTCACTTTCACACAATGCATACAACACGTCTTTTCTATCTGCTCGTTCTATAATCTTACAATATAAAGTGATATTTGTGTGATACTTACTAATATATTTTGTTGGGCCCGAAACAAAGGCCCAAAGAAATTCAAAGCCTATCTCACGAAGCAGCTGCTTGAGGGGTAGTTGAGGCCCAGCACTGCAGAGCAGCCTACGTGGCGGCCCACGTTCGACAGCCAATAGGCGCCATCTGCAGCTCATTAATGTTGCAGACAGGGAACGGCGGAAGAACAGGGAAAGCGAGCCAATGAGGAAATAGTCAGCGTTGCCAGCCGCGGCTCAGGCGGCTACCCTCAGTTGCCCCGCCAATCCAAACTCAAGGGGTAGACCAAGCGTGGCCGGCAGCGCTCAGGGATCTACCTGCCACCGCTAAACGACAACCGATGCGCTGGCAACCGTCGAAATGAATCAGTGGCCAACGAACCCTTACAACAGGGATTCTCGCGCCCAAATCCCCTCGCCAAGGCAAGGGACCTATAAAATCATTCTTCTTCTACGGAGAGGGGGATCGGATCCTAGATAATCGACTCAACGTCACTAACCTTAGGCTCTACCGTCGTCTTCCAGATCCAAACTTCTCAGGCGACAAAAGTCAACCACTTGTCGCGGTACACACAGGGAGCCAGGCCTCCAATTACCCACTCATTACTCTCCCATACAAGCATTCACGCACTACCCACGCATTCAAGCATATTTCTACGAACCTCTAAGCATGCGTCCCATTTCCATTTATTGCGAGAAATTGCTGACTTGAGTATCGGAACATCCTGGGTGGGAAAAATCCTATCGGACCCCTGACCTCTTGTTCGTTGATTGTGTTGTGTAGGTCCTAGGTTAACAAAGACCAAAATCGAACCCTTTCGCGACCACCTCCGGGCGGTGAGGAATCCGAAGGCTCTCTAATCTGTATGACAATCGAGAATCCAGGATGCAACATTGGTACCGTCTATGGGAACAAGACAAGAAGCCTAGTGTCTCCTTCTCACCCTCATTCTTAAACGACAAAATGGTGAATACAAGGGCACAAGCCAGTGCCCCAGCGAGAGATGCTGCCGCCCGCAGCGAAGACCCCTCAATGGGTAGCCACGCAGACATCTGTCCAGAGCCCTTCGTCCACTGCCTAGCCACGGACATGGGCGATATGAAAGTGATGATCCAGGCTCTCTGCAACCGGACGGGAACCTCGTGGGTGGGAGCTGTCCCTCCAGCATCCCAGGCGTCCTCCTCCAGGTGAGGAATGCGTCGTGCGGCAACACTCAAGAGAAGATCAGATCGGCTTGACGACGCTAGGGTCCAGGCGACCTCTGGCAATAGGGTCTAATCTGTGGCTGAGAGCCATCCCAGCCGGGACAAGCGAGGGGAGAGCCCTGAGCAGCGTAACTCCCGCAACTCTATCGACCAAGGGAGGTCAACCGCAGCAAACTCCAATAGTGAGCGGCCACCTTGTGCGGGAAGCCGCCACAACCAACAAGTTTTGCCACGCCAGCAAGACCACACTGAACTCCGTGACATCATCAACGCGCAGAGAGGGACGTCCAACCCGCCTATGGACAGAAGGTCAAAGTACTATGGGATCTTTGGCACAAGGAGAGACCTGCACGATCCTTTGCTGACCTGCGAAGGTCACCCTACGCCATGGATCTGCGAACTCAGCCGCTCTCACACAAGTTCAAGATGCCCGTGCTGGAAGGGTATGATGGGAGCAAGGACTCGATTGATCATCTTAACTGCTTGTGTACCCACCTGTCACTTCAGGGGGCTAGTGAGGCCATGATTTGCCAGTGCTTCCCCATCACCCTCAGGGGGGATGCATTGCTTTGGTTTCATGGGTTCTCACCAAATTTCATCCGCTCCTTTGACGAGCTCACAGATTGCTTCCTGAGTCAGTTTGCCTCCAGTCAGAGGGAAGAGAAACAACCGTGGCACTTGGTTCGCCTCCGTTAGAGGTCGGACGAAAGTCTGAATCGATTCCTCAACCACTTCATCGTCGAGGCACACCGGATCCCCCAGCTCTATGATGAGCTGAAGCTCAATGCCTTCGATGCTACGTTGGCAGCGGGGGACTTTTTTAAGCACCTGTCACACCAGCGCCTCCAGTCTTTGAGAGGCCGAAGCTATCGCTCGAGCCTACATCTCAACGGAGGAGGCAAACAAGGTTAAGTGTCCCAAGCGTGCAAACCGCCTCCCAAAAATTCCTAGGCCTGCCGTTGGAAAGAAGAGGAACAGCGATGATAGCCACTTCTTGGAGCGTCGTAAGTAGCCACGCCCTCTGCCGGGATCAAAGTGGGGTCGCGGACCAACTTCCTTGACCCCGCCTTAATGATACCCATGCGAACATCCTGATGCGAATCCAGGATGAAAAATTCTTCAAGTGGTCGAAGATGTCGAAAGGTCCGAGCGGCAGTGACCAGATGAAGTATTGCCAGTACCACCGCTGCCTCGGACATTCCACGGAGAATTGCCAAACCTTACAGCAGGAGATCAAAGATTTGATCCGCCGTGGACACCTTAAACGGTTTGTGAAAAGTTCAGGGCAAGCCTCCATAACCTCAGAAGGCGAGGCCAGCGAGCGTCCCAAGAACCGTATAGCCGCCAGCGTGATCAACATGATCTCAATTGCGATGACCAAGAGCACTAGGAAAAAACAGCCGGAGCCGACTTCCAACAGCAAGTGAGCGAAGATAGGGGATAGGAGTGATGCCATTAGCTTTAGTAGCTTCGATATGGCCTATGTAACCTTCTTCCATACTGATTCCTTTATTGTATCCACACTCATCTCAGATGTTACGGTTGACTACCATTTAAAATGGGTGTTCATTGATAATGGAAGCTCGCAAAATTTGTTATATCTTAGTACCTTTTTTAAGCTTGGACTAAAGCAAAGCCAGATGAAAGCGGCCGATGGACCTATGTATGGCTTGGACAATGAGCCTGTACCGATGCAAGGAATAGTCCAGCTGGAGATCACAATGAAAACTTACCCGCGCACCGCGACGCAGGAGCTAATATTCCTTATTGTTGATCTGCCGTCCATTTACAATGCTATTCTAGGCAGGCCCTTCCTCACAGCTTTCGGGGCCATTACCCCGATTCTCCATCTGAAGATAACGATTTCAATCCCTTACAGCGTGGGAGAAGTGCTAGGGGACCAGGCGATGAGGCAGACGTGCTACTTGTCCCAGGTCACCCTCGTGGCGCCGGATCACTTGAGCAAAGATCTAGATCTTCGCGATGAAGCCATGCTGCAGCAAGCCCAGTTAGGGGAAACAACCAAAGCAATCCCTCTAGATCCTACCAAGCCAGAAAAGTACATACATGTGGGCAGTTCTCTCCCGCCTGCTGATCGCAATCGATTAATTACCTTCTTGTGAATGAATTCCGATGTGTTCGCTTGGATTCCTGTCGACATGCCTGGGATACCGGCCGAAGTGATGGTCCACAGGCTGGGCCTCGATCCTGGCCACAAGCTTTTGCGAAAGAAGTGCAGGAACCATTCCGTCGAGAAACTGATCGCCGTAACGGAGGAGGTAAAAAGACTCCAAGACGTCGGATTCATTTGGGAGGTCTAATACCCAGACTAACTATCCAACATCATGCTGGTGAAGAAGATCAATGACAAATTGCAAATGTGCGTGGACTTCACCGACATAAATAAGGCTTGCCCAAAGGATTGCTTCCCTCTCCCTCGGATCGATCAGCGGGTGGGCTCCTGAGTTTCATGGACGCCTACTCTGGTTACAATGAGATGAGGATGCACCCGGACGACGAGGAGTATACGTCTTTCATGACCGACCAGGGGACGTACTGCTACAAAGTGATTCCCTTCGGACTCAAGAACGTTGGGGCAACCTATCAACGCTTGGTGAACAATATGTTTGAAGCTCAAATCGAAAAAAATATGGAGGTATACGTCAACGACATGCTTGTAAAAAGCAGGATTGCTGGCAACCCCATCTATGACGTAGAGGAGGCCTTCCAGGTCTGCGGGCGCATAGGATGAAACTCAACGAGACCAAATGCGCATTCGGGGTGACCTCCGGGAAGTTCCTGGGCTTCATCGTGTAACGGTGTGGCATAGAAGCAAACCCGGAGAAAATCAAGGCCATCCTTGACATGAATCCTCCGTGAAGGGTGAAGGAAGTACAAAAACTCACTGGGCGACTGGCGGCTCTCTCTCGATTCCTTGCCAAATCTGCGGAGAAGTACTTACCCTTCTTCAGGGCACTTAGGGGGACGAAATCATCCAAATTCTGGTGGATCGAGGAATGTGAGGAAGCCTTCAAAGAGCTGAAAGCATACCTCATCAACCCGCCTCTCCTGAGCTCGCCGTGCACAGGCGAGGACCTGTATGTTTATTTGATTGCGTCAGTTATTGCACTCAACTCCGTGTTAGTGAGAGAACACAAGGGTGCACAACGGCCAGTGTACTACGTAAGCAGAGTACTGACAGACGTGGAGACCCGCTATCCGTAAGCCGAAAGGATCGTCCTGACACTCATCTATTTGGCGCGGAAGCTGTGGCCCTACTTTCAAGCCCACCGAATCTTTGTCCTAACGGACCAACCCCTAAAGTCGATCATATAGAAGCCAGATACCTCTGGGCGACTGGTCAAGTGGGTCATAGAGTTGGGAGAGTTTGACGTAGAATTCTGACCTCGACTAGCCCTTAAGGGTCAAGCCCTAGCGGACTTCATTGTCGAAGCGGCAACCCCGGCTCTAGATGACCCTCACAGCCTAAGAAGCGTAGGTGATCTTAAAATCCCAACATAGATCCTAAATGTGGATGGATCGTATACTCAAACAGGCAGTAAACTCGGAGTCGTGCTGAAGACTCCAGATGACGCAGAGATTAAGTACTCCGTCATGTTGACCTTCCCTGCTACCAATAATGTGGCAAAATATGAGGCCCTTCTCGCAGGACTTCGCCTAGCAAAGGAATGTTCTGCCAAGTCACTGGTCGTGCATAGTGACTCAGAGCTCGTAGTCAACCAAATCTAGGAAACCTTTGAGGCGTCGAACCCTCAGCTCGTGAGATACTTGGCAAAAGCGAAGACTTAAATCCAAGGATTTGATCGCTTCCAGATTGAACATGTCCCTAGGGTTGACAATTGGAAGGCTGATTGGCTAGCTAGGGACGCAGCTACAGGATCCCTGGAACAGTACGCTAAGGAGCTACGTGAAACCCTGGCCGTGCTCAGTGTGGACATCTTGGACTAGGAAGTGCTCCACATTGATGAGGGTAACAACTGGATGACTCCGTACCGAAAGTACCTGACCGATGGAACTCTACCTAAGAGCACCGATGAGGCCAAATGGATCAAGAAGACAGCAGGCTGGTACATAGTCCTTGACGGGAAGCTATACAGGCAGGGATATTCCACTTCCTACCAAAAATGCCTAACCTCTGAAGAGGCTGAGTATTCTCTAAGCAAAGTCCACCTCAACATATGCGGCTCGCACATCGGGGGAAAAAAACCTCATGTTTAAGATCATGCGGCATGGTCTCTTTTGGCCTTCCATGAAGCGAGACGCCTTGGAATTTGTAAAAAAATACAAAAGCTGTCAAGTCTACGGATTCATGATGCACCTCCCCCGCGCGGAACTACGCAACCTTCAGTCCCTATGGTCATTTGCGCAGTGGGGGCTTGATATGCTTGGACCGCTACCTTTGGCTTCCGAACAAATGAAGTTTCTTATCATCGGCATCGATTATTTTACCAAGTGGGTAGATGCAGTCCATCTGACTCGAATCACCGAGCAGAATGCAATATAATTTCCTTACCAAAACATCATCTGCCGCTTTAGAATTCCCGAGGTCATAGTGACTGACAATGAAACTTAATTCACCGGCAGGCGGTTCACGAAATACTGCGCAGGTCTGCTCATCAAGCTGGTTCATACGTCAGTGGCATATCCTCAAGGAAATGGGCAGGTTGAAGTCACCAACCGCACGCTACTGCACAGACTAAAGACCAAATTGAAAGATATAGGAGGCTCGTGGGTCGATGAGCTACCTTTCGTACTTTGGTGGTATCGAAAAACCCCGCGGGAATCTACGAGAGAGACGCTCTTTAGCCTCTGTTACGGAGCTAAGGCCATAGTCCCCGTTAAAGTGGGACTACCCTATTTGCAGGTCGAATGCTTTGATCCAACCACAAACTCTCGGAGACTCAGAGAGTGCCTTGACCTGCTCCCAGAAGTTTGAGATGTAGCCCACCTGCGGACCACAACCTATCAACAACGTATCACACGGTACTACAAGTGGGTGAAGGCACACCCACTTGAGGTTGGAGATCTATTCCTCCGGAGTATGGAGGCCGTGGGAAAAGTCGCGAGCAGGATCAAACTCTCCCCTAAAGGGAAGGGACGTTCCTCGTCTCCGCAATCCTCTGAAGTGGGGCGTACAAGCTACGCGCCCAGAACTGCAAACTGGTCCCTTGGACCTGGAATGCCGCCAACCTAAGGAAATACTACTAGTAACGTAACGCAGTCCCAAGTAAGGTATACACGCACACCACAAGGAATGCTTGTATATACATCGAGTTTTTATTAATGAAGTTAATAGTTCCTGTTAACCTGTATCACCATTCATGTGAGTGTTGGCATGCATGACATTCCAAAAGTATAATGACCTAGACAGCCTCTAAGTCAGGAGGACTATCGTCTGTTTATAAAATGAGGCATTGGCATCATGCCAAGCGGCCACCTCAAAACCTCAACCCATCGTCGAGTGGTTCAAAGCGGCCCAGAAACCTTGGCCCCGTGCCAAGTGGCCCATTAGCGGTCTCATTTGAGCCTTAACCATGCATCGAGCAGCCCAAAAACGGCCACAACTGGACATCGACTCCGTGTCAAAAGGGTCCCAAGCAACCCGCTACCTTGGCCTCGCGCCAAGAGACCCGAAAGCAGTCACCACCAAGCCTCGGCTCCACACCGTAGGGCCCGTGCGGTCCAGAGAATCATGGTTTCAAAAAAAATAACCCAGGCGGTCAAAACGTCAGGCCTAGGGGCTTTTGAAGCTTCCCAGCTTACGGCCATCAAAACTTTAGAGTGCAAGAATTGCAAGCGTGCGGCAACCTTCTCGCGAAGGAGAGAGCACCCTCAGTCTACAATAGTTGTGGGCTAGAACCTTGCATAAGGTAGCGACAACGCCCTGAGCAAGGGCCATGCACCTAATGCGGATACCGCAGGAGAAAAGGCCCAGACCCGGAGTCCAACTGCTATGGCCTAAAAACACGGCCGGCCCTTAGCGTGGCTCCACGGGACTTGTGATGACATCCACTTTACTGGATCGAGCTTCCCATTAAACACGCAAGATGCGGTAACATCCTCTTACAAATGACGAGTATAGCGTAAGAAGGCGTCGGATTGGGGCCTTGGCGACAATAGCATCAAAAACTTAGCCGTTAAATATGAGATGCAGTATCTCAAATCTCACTGGAAGGCATTGATTGCAAAAAAGGTGCTACTTTTCATTCATTTGTACAAGGCGCAGACAAAGGAAAAAGAAAGAAGCAATATCTACAAGTAAAGCCACTACTGAGGATCCGACGAACCAGTCCCCTCGAGGAAGTTTCTCAGGCGAGACCTGTCCTGGACCCCATAATTGCTTGGGTGGAAGACATCCTCTAGGACGTCGAGGACCGCAAGGGAGGCAATCTTGTGGCACAGGCGGATGTTGTCCTAGAACTTAGCCTCCAGTACAAGATCCGCCTCCAACATGGTAAACCAGCCCCTCAGATCCCTAGATAGGCGTGAGTTGTCATCCTCAAGGATTGTAACCATCTCTTTTAGTTTCTTGACCTCCTGCTATAGACACGCAGATTCCAGTGTTCGCTGGACAATCTTCTCCTTCAAGCGCCTAACTTCCTCTTGGGCCCGCTCACTCTCCTCTGGGAGGGAAGCGACCCTAGCTCTCATGCGTTGGACAACATCCAGCCCGTGATGAAGGTCCCCGTACAGCTGAGTAGCTAGTTCGTCAAAAGGATCGGTACCCTCAGAAATCTGCATGGGAAATGAGAAGGTCAAAAATTTCCAAAACTTGTGACTACCGAAAAATGTTCAACTTGAGGTGATTATACCTGGATGGAAGGTGCATCCAGACGACGAGCTAAATCCCCTGTTGCGGATGCGCCCAGGGGCTGCCCCCGTTCAACCAAAATTTCTACGGGGCTTAGATACCATGGAAGCACGGAAGGTAAGGGAACGCACGGGGGCTCCGGAGCCGTTTCTCTTGCAGCTGCTTTCAGGGCCAACTCAGTGCCTGGAGAGCTAGCCATCAGTGCAACATCCACCTCCAACGCCACAGGAACATCCCCCTGGACCCTTCCCTCCAAAGACGGCTCGGTGGAGGTTCTAGCTAGCTCTAAAGACCTCTCCGACTCTAGCACTGGCGCTGACACGCATGCTTTCTCTGGGTCACCAGAGACTGACGCGTCGCCTGCCATGGTTGGAGCACCCTCAGTGATCAACTATGGTGGCTCGAGGTCGACAAAGGAATCCGCGAAGGACTCCTCACCAAGATGAAGTTCCACTATAGGGACACCGTACTCAGCTAGTGCTACGGCAGGAATCGACATAGGTCCGGTGATCCCCTTGGAGTCCGGCACTCGATGTCGCCTCCAGGACTGGGGCCTGGGTTCGTGCGGCGGAATCAACAGCAACCTCCGGGTGGACGTACCTCCAGCTTCTCTCAACTTCTTCAGGGGAGCCGCCTATCTTCTCTTCATCCGAAGACAACTCCAACAACGAGCATCTTTCCTCTGCTTTCTCTCCAGACGGCAGGGGAATCATGGCTTCCCCAGGCCCCTTTTTCATGGGACCGGTGCCGTGCCAGCTTGACGAAGGCCCCCACCTGGCAGCCTTGAAAGTGATGGACGACAGGAAGTAGCCCTGAATGGAGAACTTTTCCATTTGGAAGTTGATGGTGGTGACTAACTCCGTCGTATCCTTGGTATCCTCCGAGGACACCTTCTTGTGGAAGTACTCCGAGATCGGGCCCCATTCACATGAAAGTTTGGAGTCAGAAGGCTCCCGTAAAAAGAAAAAGTGATTTTTTTAGTTCTTCATCGAATCAGGGTTAGTCCCTCATAAATGGAAACCATTTTTCAGAGACATGGAGACCCAATCCTTCATGTCCATGAAGCGAAAGATCAGTCTTGCCGCCTTCGCATCGAAAGCAGCGACATGGATGTGGGAGAAGATGCACAGCGAGACCAGATAACGAAGGGTGTTGGGGTGAAGCCTTGCCACAGGAACGCCTAACACCTGGACTGGTGCATACAGAGTCACGGTATAGGGTACAGAAGCCACCCTCCCAGATGGTGCTCGTAAACTGCGATGAAGCCATCCGTGGGGTGTTGGCTCTATCCACGGAACTAGGAGCGCGATAAGCCCAGTCACTGGGGATCCCGTAATCCACCATCAGAGCATCAATGGTGCTAGTTGTCAGGATAGACCCCATACTGTCAACCCTATGTTGATGCACCTTAGAAGTTCGCTATGAGGATGAAGACTCTCTCTTCTTTGCCAGCTTTCTCCCTATCTCAGTGGAACGAGTGGAAAGCTTTCCGCGCAAGGAAACGGTCAAGAGGAATTTTGCTGAAGCGCGACCTAAATAGACGGCAGGATGTCAGTGCGCGGGAAACCCAAACGACACTTCCATTGAGTGGCCAGGCCGTGAGCCGGCCCTGTAGGAATGTTGTGGGCCCCAAATTAGTCAAAAATCATGACCCCTCATCATATCACAAACTGACATCACCTCAGCCACTTGGCAAAATCTCCGCTGTCACACCGGCATTTAATGCGTCGGGACTTTCGAAACCAACGTGTAAGGGAGAAAACAAACCGTTTGACTACGATAAACTGCGGAAAGTAAAACGGCACATCTTAGCATTAAATTTCATTATAATTGTCATTAGTAACTTTCTTTACAGCAGCCTGTGGCCATAGAGTACTTTTAATGGCCCTCTTTGGGCACAGAAGAACTTAGTACAGGATACTCCTACAGATCCACACGTGTCAGGGCGCTAGAGTTTCGAGAGTCCAAGATGCTAATATAGAAGTTCAGATCCCCCAACGAGACTAATCTCCGACTGAGATAGATGCCGTCCTGGAAGTTCCTTTCCAGTGCGGGGATGACTTCCTCTCGCAGAAACCTCGACCTTAGCTCAGTCCCTGTACGTGCAACCTCTGTTCCAAATTGTCATCGTAGCCGTTCAAGCTCCTCCTGGAGAACCAACACATGGGCACGTACCCACACCTTTTCACTAGCAAGCTTGGATGCCCTCGCTTTCGATTCCGCCCATGCCTCCTCAAAGTGTGTGGCGTGGGCGCTCTATTGCTCTATCTCTTTGCACCTGATCTTCGACACCTTCGACAGCCCTAGCCACTTGGTGAAGCAAAGGATCCGCCCTCCTGAGACCACGATCCCGCAAGGAAGAAGACCTCTCCTCCCTCTCAAAGCCTGAAGGCACCCTCAAAAATCACATATGGCCCACAGCGGCGGCCTCCGAATGATATCCCTCTGACGCAGCCGCATCAGGGGCCCCAGAGGTGTGGGTCCCAATCTCAGGCTCTTCGAAAGAAGGTCCTGACCCAGACGATGAGGATGACCCCTCCATCCAAATCACAGCGAAAGCGGATGAAAGGGAAAGGAATCGAAAGCAACACAAAGCTTCACACCGTTAAGGACGCAGTAGAGCACGCTGCATTGGAGGAAATTTGTGCGT
>JAOVVI020007893.1:0-14553 GCA_028571085.2 Nepenthes alata
GGAGGCCAAAATCATCCGGACGTGGGTGAACAGTACGCGCGCATGGGTTAGGGTTTTGATAGCGCAAAACATTGTGAAAACAATCAATCGGACAACGAAATTGAAGTATCTTCATGCTTAGGTCATGGGTAACACATATATATACATGGGTCGGGTATCAGGACAAAAATACCTGTAGGGGATTGAACGAAAATCAAAGAAAACGGAAGAAAATGGTATGGATGTACTTGCCTCGACTCGCTCTACAATTTCTCCAACTAGCTCGAATCCAAAATTGTTCCCGAGGGCCTTCGTTTGGCCGTTTCTCTCTCTTCTCCCTCCCTCTCTCTCTCTCTACCCGTGCCTCTCCTCTGTTTTTTTTTTCTTTCCTCAAATCCTCTCCTCGTGGACTGACACCCTCTCCCCTTTATTATTATTATTATTATTATTATTATTATATATATATATTCACCCGTTTTCCTTAAAATCTCCAACCCGGATCGATACTCGGGTGATCGAACGGGCACACTTTGGGCGCCGCCCAACCAATCTAAATATCTTTCAAATTTTTATAATATTTAATTAATTTTTATCACACCCAAATTATCAAAAATAAACAAATAAACCCAATTAAATCAGATAAAAATATTCGGGATATTACAGGGTTAGTTCGGGGTCTGATGTACGTTTATTGAACACTTATGCATTCCTAACACCATGACCAGTGCCGGATGTTTGTATAATGTCTACTCATGTGCGAGTAACAAAATCATGTGCCATTGGTTCGCAGTCGTGCACAAGTACCAGTATGAGGCACAATCATACACCCTTGGTTCTTGCTCTTGTGTCCTTGGTTTGCGTTTCTACATAAGTCATAGTGTGAGGTGTGCTCATGCACTAGTAATAGTATGTGGCACGCTCGTGCATTCTTCGGTGCAGGAGGTGGTGCTTGAAACACGCCTGACTAACACTCATGCGTTAGTTGCATGTGTCAAATTCTCTGATGCATTTGTAATCCTATTTCTGGTTCCATATATATATGGAACGAATGGGTTTGAGGTTTCCTAGCCACATAAGGACCAAAACCATATTAAGAAAGTTACCATAATTGAATGATTTGATCTTTTATTAGAGGCTTGTTTTCTTGAGAAGATTAAGTATTCAATTTAAGGTTAGGTCTCGCAATTGTGGAGTTAGATGACTTGGTGATTGTTCATTAATGTTGTGTTTGAGAGCTAAAAGGGATGATTCACTAGGAGTAAATAGCTGAGTGCCTTGGATCCATTGCCGAAGAGCAAATTTGAAGAATTACTTCAAAGGAGTTATAGGTCTCGTGGTTAGTCGAAGTATATCTTGCATTTCAATCACCAGTCTATAAGCTGAAAATCTCATAGTGAATTTCTCACTTAGTGTACCTGCGAAAGTTCGAAGGTTTTTGTTATTTTGGTTTTCCCTCTATCATAAAAAAATGGATATTGATTTATTTTTCGTTTTTCTATTTTCTAGTTATTGTATGTGAAAGTGTGATTGCGTACTCATCTATTTAGCGAAATCTTTAACGTGATATTATTTATCACATAATATTTTTTTCAATTTTGCAATAATCACATATTCATCCTACTCTAGGTGATAAAGGCCATAAACATAGAAATTTCACTATTTACTTTACCATAAACTACCTGTATCCATTAAGGAACTCAAATATGGTATTTTTTTTTCGGTAAATAAAGTGGTATTAAAAAAAATAAAAATTTATAGAAATCTATGTTCGAACACTAAGTGTTATGCCAACTTGGATGAAGAATATAGACCCAGTTTTAGTATCTTCATAGAAATTTGAAATATTGTCCGTTCGCATTACTTCGGACGGAAACTAACAAAACATCAGATAAGTACATCAAACTAATCTACTCAAGCTGAGTATCTCGGAAATTTTCAAAAAGCAAGAGAAAGTACAAGTCCCTTGTCATCTCGGTCACTGGCATCTCGGCTCTTTGCATACTTCTCGGCCAAAAGCACAATCTCGGTCTTTTGTTTGCATCCCAACACTCTACAGACTTTGCGGTCAAAAACATATATCTCGGACACTCTGGATCATTGCAACTCGCCTCGTCCAATAGGAACGATCTCGGCCCTAAGCAATTCCCCAGCCATAAGGATACCTCGACCCTTAGCACGACGCACCTCAGTCATTTCTTCCACAGATAAGACAACCTCCTCAGAGTCCCCGAACTCAAATGAGAAATTCGCGGACAGAAAGCTATGTCCTCGGGCATCAGAGGAGCAACTTGTCCACGGCCCAAACCAGCAACCCATGATCAACGCATTCCAGATATGCACCCTAGAGTGCCCTTAGGATTCTTAGGAGTGGATTTCCGACGTCTCCGGGACTTGGATTGCTTCAATGATCCTGCCTGCTCATATCAGTAGATTGAACTACAATAAATTTGGGGAATAGGTTTGGCCCTCGGGACACCACCTATATTCAAGGTTTGAACTTGAGTTGAAGTGATATTGAATTTTGCCGCCAACTTTCTAGAAGACAGAGGCTTATATCATTTCTTTGGGTGTCAACATGCGGGAAACAAAATCACATGTGGACTGAATTGTGATTTTTAAGGCCGTGTTGGAGTCTCCTTGAATTGTTGGGGTCGATGTAAACGAGTTTCCTTTTCCAACCTGAATGAATAATGTTGGCTCTGGTTTGCATTGCAATCGCTGGAGGGAGTATTGTCATGTTTTTTTATTGCTCAGGATCTCTTTATAGATTCTTGAGTCTTATTAAATGCTACATATTTTCACACAATCTTGATTTTTCCCCCCCTGCTACTTCTGATTTTGAAGCCCCTATTATCCTTCTTTCCCCTTTACATAATCTATATTTTCATACAATCTTGAATTGAATTAGGAGCCCCTATTCTGTAGTGTGCCCTGTCCTAGTTTAGTTGTCCAGGGTATTCTTTGTTATGGAATAAACAGTTCATTTTTTTGTACGCAAATTGGATGCATTTGATTATGTTAGAGGTAGCAAAATGATTAAGATGTGCTTTAGCAGGTTCTGTTATTTTGAACTATGTTACCTCGTATGGCCGCATGATTGTTTATGAGATACTTCAACTTATTGCAGGTTAAGAGTGTTGTTCCATTTTCTGAGCCTTTCACGGTGGACCCTGAAAACCCCCCTCCTGAGAAGGACTACGGCGTGTATTTCAAGATTTTGAAGGGAGGGGTAACAGGGAAAGAAATCTTGGAACAAAGTCCTTTACCTCTGTGATTCTGTTTACTCGTAATTGTTAATATGAATCTTCCAACTTTTGTCATATTTTAAGTTTAATCAAATGCTCGTTTAAGCTTAATTTATCAAGCCACCTCTCATCCTTTCATTGTCGTTTACGGACCCATATAAGAATAGATAAATAGATGTGGCCCAAACTATGGCTTGTGAAATGAACACAATCACGTGATATTCAGAAGTAACTCACCTAGTCAATTGATCACTGGCCTCTTCTTGTTAGCAAGCATAGTGTAAAAATGGAACCTGAATGTATAACAATTCAAAAGGAATGTTTTCTTTTAGCATAAAAATCATTTGGTGTTTTGTTGGGACTATTAATCCCCCTTTCCAATCATAAACTTAGGACACCGATTAGTTTAGTAGGAGGGTATTCATTGTTGCAGCATTGTTAAAGCATTGAAAGAAGCTAAAGAGTCATAGACGAAATTCCCTTATTAATGTCATTGTCTCAACTTTGTCATTTGACAGTAATTCCTGAGTTTGGGGCATTGGATGGAATCAACAGACATGCAACAATGCGGTACGTAGCTAAGCTAGATATGGTATGTAGTCATGTAAGCGCCAGCTGCATGACAGCTTTGTGGATGGCAGCAGAAACAGCTTGAGCCGTGACCTTCAAATCCATGGCTTGTTGGGGTGACTCTGTCTCTCTTTTCTCACTCCGCCTGTGTAAAGGGTCCATGGCAAATGGAAAGACTTATTTCCTCAAAGGCCTCCAGAATCACGATGAGCTTATTCTGATCACCATGTTTCACCCTTCTAACCTTCACTTGGATCCATTTCCTACCTTATCCTGCTGCAATTCCAGATGATGTATCCTCCACTATAATCGCGTCCCCTACATGGCTTATGTAATGGGTTGTAGCCCAATTGACGTCGAGGCTTTAAACAGAGAAAGGATATATAAAAATGGCAGCCCAAAGAGAAGCCGAGAGAGAGAGAGAGGCCATGGATGGGTGAGTCACTTGCTTCATGAGCTTCATGGTTTGTCTTTTGGGTGCCTCCAATCTCAATTTCAACGCACGTGTATGTAGAAATGCATCCATGATGATGGAACTGGCTTCCAACACAAGCTCACAGTAAACGAAGCTTTTTGTCGGATGACAAAAAGCAAGCGAAGAAAGGATGACAAGTTGGTCGGAAAAGTATAAAAATAAAACAAAATAAAAGGGAAGCAGATCACAGTAACTAAAAAGGATTCCGATCTGCATCAAGGTTTCTAAGTTAGAAGCTTTTTGGGCAATGATTTGAGTCTGTACCATAAAAGCATGAAAGTGATATTTTTATATAAAACATAAATACAATAGAGGAAAAGTCATGGGATTATCAAAGAACAAAATGCATATGGAAAAAAGTGAGAAAAGCAGTGATTGTTATAAAAGCATGTCGGAAACCAAAAGTTAATTTCAAATTTCATTCATTTCTCAAAATTTAACTTTATTATCCAAAGATACCCAAATTGGTAGACTTTACTAGCCGAGAGAGTGAATAATTGAGAATAGATTGTGTTCACTCTACACAATATAAGGCTAATGTTTAAAAGTTCTCACTATCCAACGTTCAATGTTCAAAAGTCGCTGCCCTTTTAATCTAATGCCCTGAGAAGAGGCGGATCACGTATCAATTCATAAACGGAGCTATTTTTTATTATCACCATAACGTTCTAAGATATGTCGGATAACCTTACCCGACTGTACGACAGTTCTAAGTCTGATTTCTTACTGGTTTAATTGAATTGAGGGTTTCTTTGTTCTCATTTCTTAGTTCTTAGGTATCATGCCTCAAGGACCATTCAAATTCATACAATCAAACCTTCGGATAGTTTCAGAAGTTCTCAATAATTTAACAGTATAGTTTCATGTAAAATGTCCAGGTAAAAATCATCTGATAAACTTTAACAAATCACCAAATAATATTTATATCATAAGATTCGAGAGTTATAAATATCAAATCTCTAAATTTCGTTCTAGGGTTTCATGTGAAACTTTCGGACGAAAATCGAACATAAATCTTGAGCCAAATCGCAAAATCAAAGCCATAAATTATAGTGTTCATTTGAAGGGAATAAGAGTATAATACAGATACATAAATTTATTAGGTATAAGCTTGTGCTTATTTGAAGAAAAAAAAAAGTAAAAAGTGAACCAAATACTCAATAAGGTATAATATAATCAATTATAGTAAATAATATACTCAAAATAAAGCAAAGGAAGGGAATAAGAGTATAATATAAATGTATAAACATGAAGCATGATCTAATGTATTTTTTAAAACACATTTATCTTTCACATTTTATTTCTTACTCCTTTAAATTCTAAACATGCAAAAATAATTTTATCTTTACAAACCAGGGACAGTAGACCTTAATTGAGCAAAGGATCATGTTATTCCACATGATCTAAAGCACTACCCATGGACCTTAAAGTTAATGTTTCATGGTGGACGGTATACTCATAATTTTGGATATATTAGGCAAATAGTCCTTATTCTTATGCCACCAAATCCCCCATGGCCTAGTGGCAGTTCCTAGATTCACCGCTGTAATATCTTAAGGTATGTTAGGAAATACTAACATTTGAAATATAAATTCATGATTCAGTTTCATGATTACTTATTCTTAAGGAAATGTTCCACCAATAATTGATGAAACTTGTGAATCTCAAATCAATATCTCAAGTATTCAAATCAATACAGGTAAGACACATCAAAAATAAAAAAAAATATACTCAAATCGGAAAACTAAATATCATAAGATTGGCTTTGTGGAAGGGTTATTCATACTTTCGATTACCTTAGACAATATAAGTATTATTTAGACTCATAGGTTGGCCATCTACAATTCTTTCCGATAGATGGGGACAAAGCCACTTTGTTTTGTCACCTGTAGATATGGGATGGATCTTTAAGTTTGTTTGAATATATTAGGATATCCAAATATATTAGTTTCGTTCGATTCCTTACAACTGTTCTCATAAAAATATAAATCGGAGAGAGTCTCCATATCACAAGTTTAAAACTTTTACTATCTAGTGAAAAAGTATAAAATTTTAATTCAAGAAGGTCAAACACAAAACTTTCCACCATGAGAGAAAGTACACATATCGAATTATATATACAAAGATAGAGCACAACCCGAAACACATCTATAGATACCACATGTAAGGCCTATATGTAAGTTTTATAATTATTTTTTACAAATATTATTATACATAAATATAATATTTAAAATATTTATTTACTTTTTATAAAATAAATAAAATTGTCAAATATTAGTAAAATTGAAATAAAACCTCAAATCATCTGATAAATCTATTTACATGCACGAATGAACAAAGTCGGGGTGAGTTAAAATGTCTTACATATATACTAAAGTATCAAATATAAGCAAAACTAAACAGAAATTAAAATAGACTAAGGATAAGGCATAAAGATACTTCCTTTTAACATCTAGTTTAATAAATCTGACTAAATGATACTTTAAAATCTCTCTTCTCCTCTTTGTAAGGGCCAAGTTTTGAATTTCATGAGTTCGTGAAATATGTTAGAACTTAGAGACCAAAAATTCAAACTGGCCGAAAGATCCACTTCGACAGTAACAAAAGACCAACTTCGAAAAATTGTTCATAAGTAATCCACCCTGATAAATCCACTCCGGCAATCGCACATATGTAATCCATTTCGGAAATTTGCCACTCCCCGAATAAATGACCATTCTGAAATTTCATATCGGTCAAATTCATACTGGCAGGTAAACCATTCTGAAAATCCATACTGGTTAAAACCATACCGGCCAAGTAAACTATTTTGGAAATTCATACTGGTCAAGTAAACCGTTCCAAAAAATCCATACTGGCCAAAAGTTCATTCCAGGAATTATCATTCCGAAAATTCATACCGGCCAAAAAGTTTATTCCGGGAATTATCATTCCAAAAATTCATACAGATAGAGGAGGATTTAATCAATTCCTATGTATATTATTATGTTTTAACTAAGAAAGTTGTATGATCTTTGTTATATATATTGTATATTATTGAGTATTTGGCTCACTCATTTACTGTTTTACTAATCTGTAATATCCCAAATTTGTATTCTAATTAATTTAATATGTATTATAAATTTGGATAATTTAGGCGTAGTAAAAATTAATTAAATATTATAAA
This sequence comes from Nepenthes alata, assembly GCA_028571085.2. Taxonomy (NCBI): domain Eukaryota; kingdom Viridiplantae; phylum Streptophyta; class Magnoliopsida; order Caryophyllales; family Nepenthaceae; genus Nepenthes; species Nepenthes alata. The sequence continues at coordinate 7,436 of JAOVVI020007893.1, forward strand.
ATTTGGACGGATATTTAGATCAGTTGGACTGGCGCCCAAAGTGCACTCGTACTATCGCTCAAATTTCGATTTGAATTTTGGAATAAAATTATATATATATATATAATGTAATAATAATAATAATAATAATAATATATATATATATATATAATACAAACAAAAAAAACAGATAAGGATAAGGGTTTCGGGGAGAGATAATGAGAGAGAAGCCGCACGAGGAGGAAGGAGAGAGGCAGCCGGCGACACTGATGGCGTCATGCAGCAAAGCCATGGAGAAGTGTTGGGTCGTTGACGACGGCGGCGCTCAGAAGAGGCTTTGCACTTGTTGGCTGGAAATGGTGCGTGTGGGGAGGGTCGTGAGAAAGAGAGAAAGAAAACGGCACCAGGGGAGTTCGATTGTAGAGCTACGGCACTGGCACCACTGAGGTGACGCCAAAAAGGTCGGCGAAGACCACGCAAGCGGCAGCAACAACGACATGTAGCAGAAGCCGTGAAGAGAGAGAGACACGGATTGAGATGCGGCAACGTGTGCAGCAGGAGAGAGAGTGCTCGATTCGGGTACTTCAGAACCTCATTTTTTCAGATTGACAAAGTATGAGGTTAAGGTAAGTATCTGTAACCCCTACTCTTGGTCTGGTTTAATTTCTGATGTATTTTGGATACTGTTTTAAATTTTTACTAACATGCATGTATCTTTATACACTGGTTCTGCTTATTCTGAACATACATATATAGTTCATTGGCTGATTTTGGGGGTTTTGGATATGTATTTTATAATTTTAGAAATTTACTATTTTTTTAAAAGTCCCAAAAATTTATTAGACGTTGTGTATATTTATATTTACATGTGTAACGAAAATGTATACAAAACTTGCATAGGTTGTACATTTTTATATGTACGTGCTGAGTCGTGGTCACTACATTTAGATTTGGATATTGGATAATTTTGCCAGCTACCGATGGGGAGATATTTGTTATTTAAAAATCTCTTTTCGCCGACAATAAAGGTTTGGAGTAGTGACCCTTCCCATCTGAATATTTTGATTTGACATTAGAATATAATCTGACGTTCTAATATATCTGACAAGTTTAAAAATTGCATCCAAAGTCACATGTGATAAATAATAGTAAGCAACCTTATCCATGGATATAGAGTACATAGATGGTCATGCATGCTGGCCTAATTTACATTTAATTTTATATAAGGTTATCGGAATTATGTGTAACCTTTCATCAAACTAGTATTTAAATAATTGAAACTCAAATTGGATGTATGTTTTGTATTTTTCTGCATTGATTTAAATTGGACATTGATTGGAATTTAAACTTTTAGACTTAGATTTGATATTCACCGATTTTGCCCATAGTTGGGGCTTAGTATGTCTCGTATAAATAATTTTAATTGTATATTTTGATACGGATATTTACAATATTTGTCGCGAAGCTGCTTTGACTTCTGTGCATGCTATTGAATCATTCGGCTATCGGATTCTGTTCCATATCACAAACTGATCAGGCCTTAGATTTAGACTCGGATTTGGAATTAGATTGGACTTGGAATTTACTATTTGCCTATTAGAATCGGTCTGAATCACGTCTACTTTATTTATATATATATGTATACATGTCCCGATGAGGACTGTTTCCTGATTTAGATATTTATTTAAAATTTAGATATTTAATTTGAGTACGAGATTACAATTAAATTTTGATTCTTAGATTTCTATTGGATTCATTTTATCGGCGATATGAATTTATTTTGTCATTTGAATGGATTTTATTCATTTAATCTTCTCTCTAATTTATTAGACTCCTTTTATTTAAATATGATATTTGATGAGTATGAGGCTCACTTTTTCTATTTTATCCATTCAGAGTAGAAGATTCGGATGCATTGCAGGAGTATGATTATGATCTGTCAGTCATTCATCTAATTTAATGAGTTCTAGTCTCATTATGGCTTAATTTGACAATTGATGTGATTGTATTATGGAATTGGCCGGATATAGGCCGATGGATATATTTTGAAAACAGTTGGGATAATATATTATGTCTGATTTATAATTTTGGTTAGAATTGTTACATCCCTTGCGATGATTGTAGAGTAAGTCGTATTATTTTATCCGGACGATTATCCGATGAGGTCCTGTGTGAATTTTGATTTATATCGGGTCTTGTTTATTGGTTTGTCACACTCAGATTTTGAGATTTAGTATTATTTGTTTAAATTTATTTAAAATTTTATATTTTAAAAATTATAATTAATGATTTAAATTGATCTGTTTAGTCTTGGGTCATGACATAACCCCTCAGATTGCCCGAACGAGTTTATACCGAATGAATAGGAGTGAACGATAAATAATATAGCAGATATTTTGGAAATCTTATTTTATAATATGTATTGGTTTATCATGTATGTAGGAAAGAAAAGAAAAAAGAAAGTACTTGATGTAAACTATCTGAATAAATTTTGAGATTTATATTTAATATCAATATATGACAACTTTATTTTGATCAATACTAGTGAGTCTTGCTTCCATAAAATTGTGTATAGTATGCTTTTTTTTTTTTGATTTGGATCCTGTGTATATTGAGACTATTATATATATATATAAAAGGATACAGAACAAGTTCACATTCCTTTATGATATTGATTGATAAAAGATAAGTACTGTTAAGAATAAAGCTAATGATGAATTAGTACGTGGGACGTTATATTTTTCCTCTCTGTTCCTTCCGTTCTTTTTCTCTTTCCTTTATTTTCCTTCCCATGCAAAATGACTAATAATAGTGCACATTGTCATATATAAATGGACCGGTGCGTGAGCGTCGCCTCAAGTGCATGTCAGACGCTGCGCCTAACCTCAACTGCATATGAGCATCACCTCAAGCGTCACTTGAATGAGAGAAATCTATCGATCATGTTCAAGAATTACCTCAAACACGCATTAGGCACTCACCAAACTGTCGAAACTTAGCTCAAGTGGTCCACAAGCGCTCTTCGGGAGTGCCCAATCTATTTAATGCATATAAGTGTGCATCAGGCGTGCCTTAGGCACCAGATCTGCTACTTGCTCCAATTTTTTTTAATTCACATTATACAATTACTTTTAATATATTCAAAATAAACCTAAAATAAATTGATAATATTAAATAAATTTGATGAATAATCAAGTATTACAAAAACACTATATTTCCTCAAATATGAAGGTATATCAATCTCTCCATTTTGGTCTTACCATAACTGACAAAGTGATGTTTTCGTGCTGATGATATTTAGTTTTTGCAACCCTTATTTTTCGTCATGAAATAGTATAGGATAGGATATTTTTGAATTATAGTAACTTATTTAATTAAAAGTCAAGGCATGTTTTTGTATAGCTTATTATTGTATTACGATTATAAATATATGGTTTTTCTTAAGCTAATGATTTGATGCTTGAGTAAGACCAACACCCGAACAATAGGATGGATGTTGAATAAAAGTGGTATTTCTCGAATTTCATTCGATAGTGATAAAATTGATTATATTTTATTGTTTTATGGCTTACCAATGAAGTTAGTAAAACGAAAAGATCAATAATAATTAGGTAAGAATCTACAAGGTGACATGTAGGTGGATGCTCAAATATTAGTGAACCCGATTCAGTTTTAGTCTAGTATTAGGTTTGGTGTGAGGTTTTGATTTCCTTAACATAATAATTAGGAGATAATTAAGTTAATATACTCAATTAGGTTTAATTCATATGAAAAAATTAGGTTTCGAGAATATAGGATAAATCGGCGAGGGCACTTGTGCGGGCGCCTCGGGTGGTGCTGCGTTCACACGAACAAGCACTGGGAGCCATGCAGGGCGCGCCCACAATAAGGAGTTGGGCGCATGTTTCTATTGTGGACAATCTGAGTACAAGATAAAAAATTGTCCTTATAAGAAGAAAGCTCTTGCCCCAAAGCCAGCTGTCCTAAGAAAGGTGTTTGCAATTTCTACTAGTGAAGTAAAGGCATCTGATAATGTGGTGGAAGGTATTCTTTCTATTTGTGGTGCTTCTGCTTGTGTGCCTTTTGATTCTGGATCCACCAATTCTTTCGTTTCTCCTCAGCTTACCTGCCATCTTGTATCTTCTCCTTTTGTTCTCGATTATTCGTTAGTTATTTCGACGCCCACAAAATCTTTGGTTGTAACTGATATTTCATACACGGGGTGCTCGGTTGAGGTGAATGGATTGTCGTTAGCCATTGATTTGATTCTCTTGGAGATGCATGATTTCGACGTTATTATGGGTATGGATTGGTTGTTAAAAAATTATACAACTATTGATTGTTTTCACAAGAAGGTTGACTTTGCAATTCTAGGATGTGAGCGCTATCACATTTAGAGAATTCGATGAGTGGAGTTGTCTAGCTTCATTTCAGCTCTGCAAGTCCGCTATTTGTTGTGGAGTGGATGTGAAGCCTATTTGGCATATACTAGTGTGGAGGAGAGCTATAAGTCATCGGCTAGGGAGATTCCAGTTGTGCATGAGTTTGAGGATATGTTTTCTAATACGTTGTCTGCCTTGTTGCCATATTGAGAGATTGAGTTTGGAATTGATCTCGTGCTAGGATTGACACCTATTTCGAATACCCCTAATCGTATGGCTCCTATCAAGTTAAAAGAATTAAAGTAGAAACTGTATGACCTTCTGGATTTGGGTTTTATTAGACCAAGTGTTTTATCGTGGGGTGCTCCGATCCTATTTGTGAAGAAAAAGGATTGGACTTTGAGGCTGTGTATAGATTATTGTGAGTTGTACAAGATCACGATCAAGAACAAGTACTCATTGCCACGGATTAATGATCTCTTTGATCAGTTGCAGGAAACCCATGTGTTCTCTAATATCGATCTTCAGTCAAGATATCATTAGTTTTGCATCAAGCAGAAAGATATTGCAAAGACGGCTTTTTAGACGAGATATGGCCATTATGAGTTTCTTGTGATGCCGTTCAGATTGACTAATGCACTGGCTATGTTTATGAACTTGATAAATCGGGTCTTTCAGCCGTACTTAGATAAATTTGTCGTGTTCTTCATCGATGATATCCTGATTTATTCCAAGAGTTGTGTCGAGCATGAGAAGCATTTGAGGATCGTGCTTCAAACCCTTTGGAAGCATCAGTTGTTTGCGAAGCTGAAGAAGTACAAGTGATTTGAAGCTGTGATCAGTTGGTGTCAACTGACGTCGGTGATGGAGTTCCGTAGCTTTTTTAATATGGCCGGTTATTACCACCACTTTGTGGAGAACTTTTCTCGGATTGCTTTGCCACTCACCCGGTTTACAAAGAAGGAGGTGAGCTTTGTATAGACGGAGGAGTGTGACTGAAGTTTCCAAGAGCTAAAGGATCGTTTGACTTTGGCACCAATTTTGACTATCCCCGATGGTTCTAGTGGCTTTGAGGTTTATTGTAATGCTTCTAAGGTTGGTCTCGGATGTGTCTTGATGCAAAATGGAAAGGTGGTAGTTTATGGATCTCGGCAACTGAAGATTCATGAGAAGAACTATCCGACCCATGATTTAGAGTTAGTCGCTCTAGTGTTCACGTTGAAGATATGGAGGCATTGCTTGTACGACGAGAAGTTTCTTGTGTATTCTGATTACAAGAGCCTCAAGTACCTGTTTTCATAGAAGGAGATAAATATGAGGTAAAGGAGATGGATTGAGTTTCTTAAGGATTATGATTGTGAAATCCACTATCAGCCGGTGAAAGCAAATGTAGTCATGGATGCCTTTAATCATTGGACTAGCTTTATCGCAATACTGCAAATTAAGTAGATGGAGTTGCTGGATTGCTTGAATCTCTGTAATATCCAGTATTATGTCAAAGGTAACATGATGATATTGTCCTTCTTGTAGGTGCTGCTCGAGATCCTTCAGATGATCAAGGAAGGGCAGGCCAGTGACCCGTTTTTTATGGATGTTGTTGGAGACCTTGATCGAGACTCCTAGAGAGATTTCAGTATCCGTGCTGATGGAGTTTTAAGATTTCAGGATCATTTGTGTGTACCTGATGATAAGGATCTAAAAGAGAAAATCATAAATGAGGCTTGCCAAACTAGGTCCACCATCCATCCTAGGATAAATAAGATACATCAGGACTTGAGAAAAATGTTCTAGTGGAGAAATATACGAAGGGAGATTGTTGCTTTTGTTGGCCGATATCTGATTTGTCAACAACTGAAAGCTGAGAGGACTTTTCCACTTGTTGCAATCCTTACCCATTTCGAGTTGGAAGTGGGAGGACATTTCCATGGATTTTGTTTCAGACTTACCTAGGACCCTAAGGAATCATGATATTATTTGGATCATTGTGGATCAACTAATAAAATTGGCTCATTTCTTAGCCATTCGAGTGACATATTCCCATGATCACCTGGCACAATTATAAATTAATGAAATTATTAGACTATACGGTGTGCCAACATCTATTGTATCCGATCGCGATCCACGTTTCATCTCTAAGTTCTGGGAGAGTTTACACCAGGAGCTAGAAACAAACTTAAAATTCAGTACAGTATATCACCATGAAACAGATGGCCAGTATGAGCGGATGATTCAGATTTTGGAGGATATGATTAGAGCCTCAATAATGGAGATGAGAGGGAATTGGGATAACTACCTATCGTTGGCCGAATTTGCGTATAATAATAATTTTCAAGCAAGTATCAACATGGCTCCTTTTAAGACTTTGTATGGTAGGAAATGTTGATCTCTGATGCATTGGGAAGAGACAGGAGATAGGCGTTTGTTGGGTCCTGATGTAATTAGGGAGTTGTCGAAAAAGATCATGGTAATTTTTGAGAAGTTGAAGATGGCGCGGAGTCAGTAGAAAAGTTATACTGATCGGAGGAGATCCAAACTCAGATTTGAGGTTGGAGATTTTGTTTTCCTCAAAGCGTCGCCGTGGAAGGGAGTTTCCAGATTTGGTGTCAAGGGGAAACTGAAACCGTGATTCATTAGACCCTTTGAGATCCTAGATAGAGTTGGTGAAGTGGCGTATCGTTTAGCGTTTCTGCCATGTTTAGCCGAGGTGCACAATGTCTTCCATATCTCGATGTTGAGGAAGTATATCCATAACCCAAT
>JAOVVI020007894.1:0-14552 GCA_028571085.2 Nepenthes alata
AAGGGGGAAAACAGAAGAGGGAGCTGGGGAGAGAGAGTGCGGGGGACGTTAGGGTTTCGCACGGGAGAAAGAGGGAAGGAGGAGGAGAGAAAGGGAGAAGAGGAGAGGGGAGATCGGCGACGATGGCAGCGCGCTGGTGGTCATCAGTGGTGACCTGTGGCACGGGGCAGGCTGAGGCGGCGGTGACGTGATGCGGGAGTAGAGAAGTCGTGCGAGAGGGAGGAGGCGGTAGCGCAACGGCGCCAGCGGCAGTGGAGTGATGCTGGGAAGGCCGGCGGCGACGGCCATGCAAGGTAGCGACGGTTGCCGGTGAGGCGGCGTGGTGGTGGAGCGACAGCAGGTGAGCAACGGCGGCGTGCGGCAGCAACTCGTGCAGAGAGGAGAGAGAAAACTGAGCCAGCAGGAGAGATAATTGCCTGATTCTGGTGCTTCGAGACATCATTTCTTCAAATTTGCAGAGCATAATATTAAGACAAGTATCCTCTAACCCTATTCTTGATCTGATTTAATTTTTGATATGTTTTGACCATTGTTGAAAATTTTACTAACATGCATATATTTTTATATACCCACAATTTATTAACTATGTACATGTATGTATGTTTTACTGGTCGTGCGGTGGTTTTACACTGGTATTTATGATTTGGAGAATTTTCGGATGCCCGGACGGTATATGTGTCTATCTGTATATTCGTATGTTGTGAAACCATGAATCAGGTTGTGCATTGGTCCACATGCACGCTGCCGGGGGCGGGGTTACTAAAGGACCATGGTGGTCCGAGACCCGATGGGTCGCTATATGTAATTCGAGGCATGAGATATTTGCACCACTCCCGACGGAAGGAAGGTTGAGACGTTTAGTAGCTGACCTACCCCACTGTATATTTAAATGAGAACCATTGTAAGAAATTAATGAAAAACTGATATATTTTGACGTCCTAATATATAACGAAAACTTGATGTTGCACCCAAAGCCGCGAGTGGTAAAAAACATAGTAAGTAAGTTTCTAATCTATGGGAGACAAGGTACATGGATGGCCTTGAGCTACTGGCCTAAATCGTAACTGAGCCTTGAGCTGCCGACTTAAATCGCAGCCGATATAGCCGTAGTTACCGGACGAGAATAACCCTTCATCAAGTTGGTATTTTTGGTCTTTGGTTCTCCAATTTCGTGCATACTTTGTATTTCTGTATGTATTGCGTGAACTATGATTTGAGATATATGGTTTAGCGCACGGATGGACGACAGGAATGTCTCGTACGTATAAATATGTGATAAACCCGGAACGTATTTTGATTTATATTTTAGTTCCGACAGTCTTCTCTCGATTTTTGCATTATGAGATTTAAATCCGGACAATAGTATGTGTCCCACGCGGCTATGGTGATGATTGCGGCTTATGTGACATCGGATCATATGATATAATATCGTCAGTGATATTTGACCGGATCGTTATGTATTCCGATTATGTCCCAGAGGGACTGTTTAATACGGATGATAATTAAGTACGATACATTTTCTCGATTTTTAAGGATTTCACGGACATTGTGTTTTGTTTTATATGATTGCTATGCAATATCCCTACTTCTAGTTTATAAGTAATGTTTACATATATCTGATAACTGTTGACCTCTAAACTCAAGTTTTAATGTTTTATCCCTTCTAGAGTTTGGACAATATCTGATACGGTGGATCTTTATCTGTGAGTAGAGATGTTTATATTTGTTATATTTTAGATCTCGAGGATATATTATGATAGTGTCTTTGGCCGGATGAGGGCCTTGATCCATGTATGAAATATATTGGAGTATTGTGTTATGTTGATGAGTTGTTATAATATTCAATACATTTCTTGAGATTGTGGATAGCAGGACGTGTATTATATTTGTCCGGATTTATATCCGATGAGATCTTGTGCGTGCTTTATTATATCAGGTCCTGTGTGTGTATGATTGTCACGTTTGGGTTGGATTTTTATAATTGATAGAATATCTTTTTATTTTATTTTGACTTACATATATTGTGTTCTTGGGTCGTGACAAAGCCGGCAACAGCCGTATGCAGCGGTGGCTAGTTGTCGGTGGCGGCCGTTCATGGCAGCAGCAGCGCGCGAAAAGTTGCGCAGATGAGAGAGAAACGGGCAAGCCGCGACGGCGATGTGCAACGAGGAGGTGGCTCCGGGGGGTCCTCGGTGGACGTAGGCAGCGCCAACACCGGTGAGGTGGCGTAGGGAAGGCCAGCCACGACCACGCTTCCAGCAACAGCAGCGGCGTGCGGTAGAAGCCGTGAAGAGAGAGGGAGAACGCGCGTGGAGCACGGCAGCGCACGCGGCAGGAGAGAGAACGTGTGATTCGGATGCTTCGGGATCTCCTTTCTTTAGATTTGTAAAGTATGAGGTCAAGGCAAGTATCTGTAACCCTATTATTGGTCTAATTTAATTTATGATATATTTTGGATAACATATAAAATTTTTACTAACACGCATATATTTTTATATACCTGTTCAATTTATTCTGGACATATATGTGTAGTTTATTGGCTAATTTTTGGGATTTTGGATATGAGTTTTATTATTTTAAGAATTTACTATTTTTCTAAAAGCCTGAAAAATTTATTGAACATTGTATATTTATATCAGTATGTGTAATGAAAATGTTGACAAAACTTACATTGGCTGTGTATTTTCACATGCATGTGCCGGATAGTGGTCACTACATTGAATTTGGATCATCGGGTTTTCTGGCCAGCTCTCGATGGGAAAATTTTTTTGTTAATTGGAAATTCATTTCCGCCGGCGGAAAAGGCTTGGAGTAGCGACTCTTCCCATTTGGATAATTTGACTTGACAATAGAATATATTTGGATGTCCTAATATATTTAACAAGCTTGAGGATTGTACCCAAAGACGTGGGTGGCACACAATAGTGAGCAACCTTACCCATGATACAGAGTATATAGATGGCCATGCATGCTGGTCTAATTTGCATTTGATTTTGTCTAAGGTTATCGGAATTATGTGTAACCCTTCCTCAAACTAGTTTTTAAATAATTGAAACTCAAATTTGATATATGATTTATATTTCTACATTGATTTATATTGGACTTTGATTTGAATTTGAATTTTGAATTTCGATTTGAAATTCATCAATTTTACCCTCAGTTGGGCCTTGGTATATCTCGTATAAATGATTTTGGACTATATATTTTGATCCGGAGCTTTGGACTAATTGCTATGACGTTGCTTTGGCCTCTACGCACGCTATTGAATTATTCGACTATTGGATTCTGCCCCAAATCACAAGCTGAACGGGTCTTGAATTTAGACTCGGACTCGGACTTGGATATGGATTGGACTTTGGAATTGACTATTTGTCTATTGGAATTGGTCCAGATCACTTCTATTTTGTTTATATATATATACACGTCCCGATAAGGATTGTTTTATACTTTGCATATTTGTTTTGGATTTGGATATTTGATTTGTATACGAGACTACCATTGGATTTTAAATTTGAAACTTTTATTTATTTATCGGCAATTTGGATTTATCTATTCGACACTCCTGATTATTTGGGTTCATCTGTTTATTTATAATACTTGTTGGGTATTAGGCTCATTCTTCTATTTTATCCCTTCAAAGTAGATGACCGGCTTCATTGTAGTAACACGAAGAGTTTCGACGCAACACTGTATGCCTCTAATGAGTGTTATATCTTGAGCTTTGATGTTATCAACCATGTATCGGGTATGAATAGATTTTGCTTGGATTTTTCTGGGATGTTAGAGTCGGCTGAACGTAGGCCATGGTTTTGTATATTAAAAATTTGTTGGGTCGATTTCTTATGTGGATGAGTTGTTGTCTTTATTTGGATATTCCCTAATGACTATTTATAGAGCAGGTCACACTGATATTATCTGATAAGATCCCGTGTGGATTATAAAATTTTATAGAGTTTGTGGTCACACTCGGATTTAAAAATTATAAGAATAATAATTAAATCATATTTAATTATTTAATTGACCTAGTTGGTTTGGGTTCATGACAGTTAATTTTGACATTTATTCAAGTAGCTATACACATATTTTAGCACGATACAAGAAGTAGACATTCTTACCCTCCATCCTTCTGTAAGTGGTCCACGGCCAGTCTTTCTAGATCTGAATTTAGAGAGATCCATATCACAGCACCCAACCACAAAGCTCCAGAGGTCCCTTGTGGAGGAAGCTATATCAATAATTTCCACCTGCCGGGATTCTAATTGTTCTTCGCTCAGACCATGCACCTAGCGAAGTTGCAAACAACCCATATAAGGAAAGCCAATACAAACCATTAACAAAAACATCAATCTACTAAACAAAAACAATCAGAAAAATAATCAATTTTTCAAGGAAAGCCTTAATTCCCCACAAATGTGAGCTCTGTGAGGTAATCATGAAATGCTAAAGGAATGATGTCACATGGTGCAAGAGAGAAGAACAAACCTACATTTTCTGATTGTCCATTATCAGCAATGTGAATAGTGTCAATGGTGAGACCTAGCTTGCTGAAGTATGGACACTGCTGAATGGAGGAGTCAGTAAGCACCTATAGTATTCCAGCGGCAATAAAACTCTAAGATTCTCTCAGAGTTATAATAATTTACCTTGAGCACTAGATAGTGTAGCGTCCAATTTCATACAGAAACCAAGAAAATATTAATAGAAGTTACAAAAAAGAAATATGTACACAATGATAAAGATTGTTTTGACAACGAAAACCTGATCTGCATCTTGGGTATGCATTCCAAGCTTCCTCTAGCAAAACAAGGGCATCTGCTGGTGCAAAACTAGTAATCCACGATGGAATTTTGCTGCAAGAGTGCAATACAAATCTTTATCTTTTAAAACACAACGGTATTGCTGTGAATCAATGATAAGTCGTATGAACAAATTGCAAAAAATATATATATATATAATAGTGGCAGCACTGCTTGCATATCACTTTGGGTTTTGTTTTGTAACAAGTAACAAACAAACAGATAAATTTGGTAGCAATATAAGGATTGTGTTAGTTTTAGTTTGATCAAGCGGCTGACAAAATGATGTTAAAGGAAAAATTCTCCTAAAATGTTCAGGAATGCAGTTGATCCTGATGTGCTGTAGCAGGTTATTTTGAATGGGCAGGAAGTATCAGTCTTGAATCCTGAGTTACAGCAAACTAGTTATTGCAATGAAATGTTTCTTTTACAACTAACCACAAATCAAAATGCTGAAATTTATGTGATTTTTAGTAAAATAACCAAATTGCTGCTTTTCAAACATGGTATGGTAATCTGGAGCCCCTTCAAGAGGGTCTCTCCTGTAGCATTGGAGGAGGCCTAGGAGTTGAATAAATACTTGATAATTGATTGGAAAGAGGGCTCAGCTTGGCATATTGTTTGTCTCATTAAAGAATCTGACATCTGTGAATAACCCCCTTTTGCACCTTGAAGTATCTAGAAGTAAATGGGAACCTGCTTGAAGTTTGATGGGAATCCTGGGTGCAGACACAATTATAATAACCCAGCCAAATTGCCTAGCAACCAATCCTTTGAGCCCTTCTGCCAACTTAAACCCCCAAAAAACTGAAAGCATTTGATGCTAATTGTTAGATTTTGGGTCACTTTCTTGTAAGTACCACAATAAATGAATAGGTTATTTGGAGGACGTGCAATGTTTGCGCGTGGAATGCTCAGGCAGAGAAGTCAAGCAAGGGTCACGCAAGATTCGTACGAGAGTTAACCGAAGATTGGTCTAGAATCGTCCAACCGATAAATAGCGCTAAATGGATGCGCGTTGGTCGCGCGAAGGTTGGCAAGTTGTCAATCAAAGGTCAGTTGAGTAGCACATGATGGACACCTGAAGAGAACAAATGCGCTATTTGCCAAGAGAAGCAGTGCCTAGTGCGCTCTTGAGTGGTTGCCCAGAAAGGTTATGCCTAAAGGGCACTCATGTGCCATTTGTCAAGGGAGATTGTGCCCGAGGGACACTTATGCGCTGACACTGATATAAAGTCTTGCATGATGCTATTTTAGGATCTCTAAAATCATCTTGCAACACAGGGAATACTGCACAGAGAGAAAGAAGAGGAAGAGTTTCGGTATCCAGCTGATGTTAGATTTAAGTTTCGTTTTTTGTCAAAGTCGGATACGTTGTTCTAATATTATTTTTTAGGACACATTATAGTTTGGTTACTCGTTTTTTCATTATATTTTTTCTTGTGGGTTGCTAAGTGTATTGGAGGTTGTATTCAACCAGTCATTTACTCGAGTTATAGTAAAGGGATTTCGAAGGGAGTTATTTTTGTAATCGGCACTATTTTATAGTGATTTTATTAGGAATTTATCATGTGATTTTTTTCTTGGTTTAGAAGGGTTTTCTACGTTAAAAATCATTGCATATTGTTGCATTCCTTGCACTCAAGTGTTTAATGGTTAATATTTTACAGATGGTTTAGATTTGTTCTACTACGCCAGTCATGCGTGTTTTGGCCAAATTCTAACACTAATGAGTGAGCATTTTAGGCTCTACAAACTCATGCCATATTCATCAAACTTGATGTGAGGGATGGGAAATCAATCATCCCCAAACTTGAATCTCTGGCATCATTGTCCTACCTGAGTATCCTAAGAAAACGATATTCCGACCTACAAATTCCTAAAAGGGTGGTGAATAAGCGTTTCTTCGCAAAAGTATTAAATAAAAATTCGTAACTTCAATACACAAAGAAATTATGTATCTAGATATTTAAATATAAATTATCACAATTTAAATGCATATAACGAAAAGTAAAATATGTAAATAAAGAAAACAAAATATTTAGTAACAAAGGAAAATTCTTAAACAATTTATTCATAGATAAAATCCTCTGGGCATTGAATCGCCTACTATAAATAAACTAAATGAGAATAGTCAATTTATGAAAAGGCGTACTAGACCCTCTAGCCAATTAACACTAGACACGTGACTATTTAAGGCGATCATTAGATTTACAGATTTGTAACAACCCAAATGCCTTCTAGTTTCTCCGAGTAAATCTCTGGTTGATCAAAGTCCTCCACCCAAATGACGTCTCAAATCTATGCACGAGCCACACACTACAACCACGTAATTTGTAGGCAAACAAATGTAACATATAGATTTAGAACGGGTAAGAGATATCAAGCATCACGGCTTATTTCTTAAAGGAAGAATGATCTTTCAATAAATAAGTGATTCCCTCAATCTCATTCTTGGGCAAGTAGTCACTCTTAATAAAACTTGCTCTTACTTCAATTCAAATATTGTACTTTATTCCAAGTTGGGGGAGGTTTGATCTTTTAAAATAACAAAAAAACTCAGATTAAAGTAATTTTAAGTGAAAGATAGTGGGTATGAAATGCGTCTCGTTTGAGCGGCCATCTCGTGGTTCATCCCTGAAAGTCCACAGCTTGAGAGACCATATTGTGGTTGACTCATGGCTTGTCTTGAAAAATTTTACTAGACCATATTGTTGAAATGCATCTCATTTGCAGCTAGCTTGCGACATGTTTTAAGACTAATTTAGCTTAAACCAACAGTTAGCTTTTATCTAATATTAGGACACAAAGTTTAAGCCAACAGGTAGCATCTATCTAGTATCGGGATATAAAATAGACTGAACGGTTATAAAACCTTTTTCAAACACAAAAGACTTAATAAAATAAGATGGTTGACTCAAGGTATAACTCAATATCACGAAATTTGCCAACACTGAAGACTAATCTAACAATCATCCCAAACAATGTGGACTCTGATGGCACTACAAGCACACCCACCAAGCAACTGCCATGATCTTGATGATGCCACTTCCCACCCCACTCAAGACCGAGGGTGTTACTGAGAATGCACAATAGGTCCCAATGTGGCACACACTAAAATGGGCAATAACTATATGTCACGTACTGCAAATGGCAACAACTGTCACCAGTTCCAACAACTATGCCCAAACCATTAGATAACCAATCCCTTTAGGCCATTGAGCCAGCTAACTTAGGCCGGAAAAAAGTGAAGCAATGGAGCCAGTTAACCAGAGCTTTTAGCATAGGAATGTCATAATAATAGAAGAAAAATTTCTAAGTCTCTCCATATAAATTCACTTGCCATTTTAAGTTCCATTTGGCGAGTGAGAATTGGTGCTGCATCCAAAAGGGGAAATTGGATATCTTTCCTTTTCAATCAGGGGTTTATTTGTTTATAACCTGAGTTAAACGTGCTTTTCTTTTCCTGATTGAAAGGAAACAAACTGCCTGATGTTCTTATGTTTAGGCAGTTAGACTAAGCTGCAAAATCCCATGTCTCCCAGCACACACTAATGAGCTTTCACCCTATAGCTGACCAAATAAAGACCTGATAGTAGGACCAGAACGGTGTGATACATGAACATGCACTCGGAAATACAAGGAAAAAGGTATAAAAAGAAGAATCTCTATCCTCGACTGACTTGAACTATTCATCAACCAAGAAAACTATTCAATGCATATCGAACATAACATCAGCCAACGCTAAAAAGATAAAAAACGTCCTTAAGGAACCAATACAACAAACATAAAGAAAACCTGAGCAAACATTTTAAGTTTACTCTCATTTCCTGAGGCAACTTTTAACTTATAGTCAATATATTCATTTCTTATTAATATTATTATATTTGCCACACTTACTTTTCTTCTAAGTTGACATTGCTCAAGATCCCAAACCACATAATATAGTCTATCGCTGTTTTTATTGGAGGAACAATGGACACATTTTTGAAGGGGAATTTTATTTCTCCAGTATGCAGCTCATGTAAAATACAAAATGATTGAGTACTCCCACTCATAGTGGACTTGGTTGTCACTTGGGAAGGAGACACTTCATCTAGTGGTGATAACATTGTCTCTTCCATTATATTTCCCATTTCAACATGGCTTTGGCTAGTAAAACCCATAATGTTAGCCCATCATTACTAAATAACACAGTCAACCATAAGACTATCCCAATATCCCATACTTGTCTTGGAGACACTAAACCTCATACATCATTACTTTAACTAGTCCCCGTATTCCTCAAATTGATCTCTTAGTAGTTTAGACAATAGCCAAAAGCTATTTATAAGTGTATCTAATAAAATTTACATGTAGATATGTCGACTAGGTCTCTTTGGGAATTGTATTTTGTACACTTTGCAACAATTGCTCTTCCTTTTTCGCTTGAATTTTCTATGGCATGCCATTTTCAGATTACTCAATGACATCCCAATCATCTTGTCCTTCAAGGTAATTTTCCCTAAATAATTTCAAATATCAATAGCTGGAGAGCAACTTCTCATCACCAAAATGGTTCACATCAGTGCTAGAATCCACATATAGATACAAGAATTAAAATCACAAACTTTCCCTTGAAACAGAGTCTGAAAATTAACACCTCTTGGTTGTGGTTCATCTATCAAGTTGAATTTTAAAATTAGTTTTGATAGCAAATTAAGAGTTTGCCAACTCTTAAGAGTGTATCTAGCTTCACTAGATTGCACGAGCAAGATGACTAACATAACAAATCAACAAAGTGGAGAAGAAACAACTACAATTTTAAGCAAAGAAAACTCTAGTATACGTTGAATTTACCCGTTATTTTTTCACACTTAAGTCAACTACATGACTGCTTACTTACCACCCAAAAGCGTATTTGGCTTCACTAGATTACATGCCCAGCATCTTTAACACGAGCAACTAACCAACAAAATGGAGAAGAAACAACTAAAATTTATCCAAAGAAGATGTCTAGTATGGAGTGATTTCCACCGCATTTTTCACACTAAAGCCAACTACATGACTGCTTCCTTATAGGCTAAAAGCATATCTGGATTCACTTGGTTACTTGCCCAAGACCATGAACATGAACAAAACAACATCAATGGAGAAGAAACACCTAAAATTTTATGCAAAAAAGACTTCTACTATAAAGTAATTTCCATCTCTTTTGACACAAAAACTAACTACATGACCACTTAGGCACTTATGCATAGGCTAACTCCAACTCTACAAGTTTCTGGCATTACATGACAGTGAATGATCTTGGGAGCTCAAAAGCCATGAAATGAATAAGTGGTAAATGAAGCAAATTAACTATGCTAATATGTCCTAATTACTAGATGCATGAACCTATCTTCTCACACACCAATAAAATATGTGATCAACTGATTGCAATGACCAAGTTTACATCACTGTTTGCAAGAAGAGATGCATGAACTAAAGTGAGGAAGGGAAAGAGGAGAGAAAAAGAGATCAAAGAAGAAAGAACAGAAAACACGTGATCTGAACATCATTTCAGTCATCATAGAGAGTTGGATGCAAATTCAAAATTTTTTCCACATCAGATAAAGTACTGATAGAAGGATTGTAACACTGTGACATTGCCATCAGTGTAGATTGTAGGTTGATATGCGTAAAATCGTATTCAATTAATGAACACAATTACCTTTGGAAACGGTATATTTTAGATGAGTAGTAACCCTTTCCAAATACATTGTCTTCAAAAGGCCTTCTCTCCAAAACCTCAACACCTTCTGTGTTTGTTGTATTCTTTTGCTCCATTTTCATGACCATATACTTCTGTGCTATCTCATACTGTGGTCATGAAGAAACAAGCGTCATTGATGGAAATGCCAAATAAAATGATATAAGATACTCTTTTGAGCTTTGAGAAAAAGATTCAAATTTCTTTACCTCATCTAGAGACATAGGCATGACAATTCGGCTAGACATTCACCAATAATAAACAGGAATAGGTTAAGGAAACTCAAACCGATTCAAGGAAACCTCTGTAAAACTGAATTCTAATTAAAATACCTATTTGAAAAAATCAACTTTTTCTTCAAAATATTCAAGATCCTTGACAATAAAAGATAAGATAATAACAAGCATTGGATGTCAATGCATAGGGAAGTTTTAGTGATGATGCTGGACACATGAAAAAGCATCAAGTTGCATGGATAAAAGAGCTGAAAAACATTGAAAATCCAAAATATGCAGTTCACTCAGCAATTGAGCCCACATCTTTTATTCTGGATATGTGCAAAGATCAAATGATGACATCAATTTTTCCCTCTATCCCATCGACTGACTGCAGTTTACATAGCAGAATAAACAAGAGACAGAACATTGGAAAGGGCTTAATAATCCATTCCTTGATGAACAGAAAGATAGCCTACAGAACAGTCATGATAGCCTACATATCACCCCTTATAAACTTCAGAATTATACAATTCCAATTATTAGCTATAGTTTATTTTCAAGTAAAAAACATGATTTTTGATATTGAATCAATCAAATAAATAGCTGTTAAGATAAACTAGTTGCTTGGATTAACACAGACTGCTGATTGCATAGCATAGGTTGCCCAATGAAGCTGAATTCTAGGTTTTTTCAGGAAGGAGATTTAAAAGAATAATAGCATATCGCCCCTTATAAACATCAGAATTATATTATTCAAATTACTTTATTGGAGTCATGATATATCAGAATTACCCGTAACTATTACAGGACTCAAGAAGTATTTGTTTAACGCTCAACAGACACCAAATGTTTTCATATAAAGCTTAGTGCACTAAAAAGTAAACAAAAAGAACCTAAGTTAGTTTAAAGTGTATGGAAGTTGTAGTTTCTTTTGTGAAAAACCAAATGTAGTAAACAATGGGAAAAAAAGATTAGTAGGTAGAATCCATTTAGATGGTGGGTAATTATGTAACTACAGAATGCCCGTGCTCACAGATACTCAGTGTTAGATGGTATTACACTGAATTATTAAGTGTCAAGCCTGCATACTTTAGTCAGGTCAGTAAAGCTGATCTTCGGTAAGCTCTGTGCAACCAAGGCGTTCAATAATTGAGCTTCATTATCCCAGTAAGGTTGATGCACCAAAGAGACTACAAAAGTAGCTCATTCAAACCTTAATAAGGTCCAAAGATAGAATCTCTACGAAATATCGAAACTCATCATTCCCAAAATTCCTAGTCCCTAAAAAAAAATAGAGCAGGAGGATGTGGAACCATTTAAATCTAGTATGCAAATATGAATCAAAAGCTCCTGAGGAAACATTTTAGCATTAGCTTGGAAGAAGATAAAGGACAACTGGTGATACTACTAGAATATCCACACTTCACAGGGAATAACATCAGTGGTGACATGAACAAAGCATGAACAATGGATAAACTTGCTCTAAAATTGTATCACACAGCGGCATATCTTAACAAGAATAATGGCATACGTTAAGATACTTTGGCTCCATACAAAACAAGTTTTACAGTCTCGAAGTTCCATAACAGTTAAAAGTGTAGGAAGGGAAAGGAAATGGTGCAGAAATTTGCATTTTTTAACTAACTGAAGAGAAACCTACCATCAGATGGTCAGATTAAAAACGAAAAAGCCAGACAATGAAAACAGTCCTCTGATATTACCAGAACACGTGGAAATGTTAAACAATAAAGCTCAGAAAAGGCTTAGCTTTATAATCCTACCACCACTCTGAATTTGGTAGTGGCAATGACTATTGACAGTAATTAAGATAATCACAAGAGAGGTTGTCAAATTAACAAGATGGCGGCACAAAAATGATGAGATCTTAACATGAAATCAACTCAAGATTTTTTCCTGGATGTAGAAATTTCAATCAAAACAGAAATGTGACAAATTATCAGCAAAAGTCTAAAATTCAAGCCTCAGCACACTCTCTCAACATTGTTCGACATCATCCACACTATTGAATACTTGGTCACTAACGCTGCATAGTTTCTTCTCAAGTTTAAGCAGGCCATTTTTTTTCCTTTCATGAAAAAAAGTAAACCATTACGACGATTTACAACCAATTTGAATCTTGTTTCTCGCTTCAAATACCAACAGGATGGTTTATTCATAACTAGGAGTGAAATACAAGCACACTCATACTAAGCACATCTTTTCCCTGTCAGACTGAAAACCTATTATTGTCCCTTGACCTAATAGCTAGTCTTTTGGGCTAAGTGCTTTATTGACATAGTCTCATAGCCATTATAATCTAGTATCATGAATTTCATCACCGGGATGCCCCCTTTTCTATCAAAATCTTACAGGACAATATATGAAGTGGGCGTGCTCTGTTAACACTGGAAGCCCAAATGGAATTAGCGTTGGGATGCATGTCACAGACAACAAAACCTATTCCAGCGCCAATAAATAATATCTTTAGCTTTTGGTCCAAAATTCAAAATTCATATAATACAGTTTATTTGAGGGAAGAAAAACTACGATTCATTACAGTTGGAGACATGGCAGTCCTTCCCTTGTTGGAAAATCTCGGAAACTAGGATCTATTCTCAAAGTGTGTCACCATTTCGTGGCAACTGTAACTAGCCTAGGAAACGCCACTTTATTGACGACTAATGTTAACAAGACTTATGATTGACAATCCCAGATTCATCAGACAAGCGATAAGCAAACAATAACCTACAAAAAAAAATATTCTATGCTGCTAATGCCTGAAATCATCAACAAAAACACCAACTATTCACAAGTAAAATAATACACAAGTACGAAAAAATTGTTGACGTATCATAAGTAACAGATTAAGAAGAAATAGAAGGATACAATTCCTTAATCTGAACCATTACGCCCGCAAAACCGAAGCAGCTTTCCGATATTCTGAGACCTTTCGATAGAATGAAGAGAGGGATATAGAGAGAGAGAAGATAGAGAAAGAATTGGAAGAATCGACGAGGAAAGTGCCGTTGAAAGTAATTCGCCGAGAAGGCTGAATGAGGAAACCAGGTGGCCCGTTAGTCGTTAGTGAATTAAAAAGAGAGCCGTGTTCGGTTCGGTCTCATCAGCACTGCACCGAGAGGCGAAAATCAAACGGCGCCGTATAAAGCAGACGTTTCTTAGCGTGTGGGAAACTGGCTGCTGAGGGCATCCTGTCCGACAGAACCGGCGCTGGGGCTGCGCGTATACCGAAAATATTTTGAGGTCAACCTCCAGATCAGCTTAAAATCACGCCGTTTAAAATCACACCGTTTAAAATCAATGTAAATATACAAAATCAATTTAATCAAGGTGTTAAATTGACAGCGGTGGAGTTATTTGGGTAATATTAAGCCACAATAAAGGGGAAGTTAAAGAATTTAATTTCTAAATTTATAAAGTTAAAAAGGGGATGAGATTTGAATTTACGTCAAATATAAATTTAGAGAAATTAAATAATTTTACATATGTGTATGTAGGCTGAATATATAGTTCAGTTGAATGGGTATTTTTTCTTCGTAAAAAGATTATAAATTTGAATGGTATATATAGAAATATTTGTATTTTAATTATGTAGAATTTTTTAATAAATTATTAAAGGTGATGCTATTTAACTTTTGTTATAATTTAAATATAAATTAATTTTTAATTTAATATATATATATATATATATATTAATATTTTTTAACTAATAATGTATAATCATTATATAATAATTTAACTTATATTTATATTACATTGTAATAAGTATACCAAAAATGGACTGGCCCA
>JAOVVI020007895.1:0-14550 GCA_028571085.2 Nepenthes alata
TTTTAATTATATTCTTATTTTATTTTATAAAAAAAATTATTTTATTTTTATTTTATTTCATTCTTATAATTAAACATGGCATAAGAAAAAAAGAAAATTTAAGCAGGCGATTCAACCAAATCCCTCGCTACTTTTTATTTACACAGAAAGCAATGGTCTAAATCCCAAGCAGTGATAGAGGAAGTTTGGGCCCATTCAAGAGTCACACACACGTCCGCAGCACAATAATTTTAATTTTTTTATTAAATTAAAATTTAATAATTACAGTTTAAAAAAATAAAAATATTAAAAATGGAAGACTTGTCAAACGCCAAAAATATTTCAATAACTTATTTTCCATAAAATGGCTAAAATTGATCCCTACCATTGATTTCAAGAAACATAATTGCCAGTTATGCTCATAATGGTAATCTATTCATAAATATTTATTCAAAAATTTTTTAAAAAAAAAATCATAGAATTTTATAGCATATGTACATGTAATACCACAACAGACACAGGGCCAAACCATTGCAATCAAAGAGCACACAATTCAATCAATATTAAACAATGGGTCAACTAAAATATTATTACAAACAATATATTTGATCTGTTTTAATAACACTAAAATATATTATCAATGGGAGCCAGGTAATAAAAAATTCTTACAGAAATTTCCCATAACATATTCAGTTTAACAGTAGAATTTACAGAAGGATCAAAGCATACAAGATTACACAGGTAGAACAGTCAATAAGTCGGTTCTTCTGCTAAATTTTTTGCAAAGGTGTGAAGAAATTTGGGTTAATTCGGCCGGGGAAAAGCCGAGGTCTTGCTTCGAACAGCTTCTTCAATTTGTTGCAGTGATAGAACTGATGCCCTACTGTCAAAGTCGGCATTCTGCATCTGCTCGTGCAACTGCAAGAACACAGTCCCAAGTATCAGATATATGAATTACCAAAAAAAAAAATGAAAAACATAACATGGGCGTATTCAAAAGAGCCGATAATCCAATGACCCAAAACCACTTAAACCGAACCTAAAAATAGGTAAGCAAATTGTTCTGTTTCGGGTTGGGATATTCTAATTCGGATATCGGTTCTGGGTTGAATGAGAGTAACTTCTTGGTTACCTAATCGGACCGCATTATACACTATTTTTTGAATCGATGAACATGAATATATACGTAAAAACTTCAACCCTTGTGAGGGATGAAACAAAAAACCCTAAAAATTTGATGTAACCGAAAAACCCGATATGCATTTTTACTTACCAAAAAAACAAAAAAGAACGAAAACACTTACACGATGAACTGGTTAAATGATGGTTCAAAATGTTGCGCACTATGGGAAGAAATGACAGGAAAAAATCCAAATTTTGAAGTAAAAATTTCCCACCTTTGACATAACTGCAGTAGTAACAGAGTGCTTTGACAACCAGGAAACCTAATATTATACAAGGTTCAAATGTTCATGGAAAGACATGATTTTTTAATCTTTTTCTTTTTCCTTGGGTCCTTGTTTGAAAAATTGAAAGGGGCAGGAAAAAGATATCATAATGGGTATCGCATTTATTTATAGTTAGCGCATAGGAAGAACCTCCATGTGTAGTTACAAAAGCATATGACTCCACATCAGAACTGGGGGCCCTCCTTCGCTGATGGAGAAGGATGGTGCCTTTCTCCAAACCATAACAATCCATTTAAAAAAATTGGCGTCCATTAACCATAACTGCAAAAAAGTAAATTATGAAAATAAAAAAATATATTGAATTAAATCTTATCACAACTTTTCGGATTAAAAATAAATTGTTATGATTTGGAAAATGAGGCTCCTTTTCTCCTTTATAGATAAAACTGAAATTTCCATCCAAGTTGCAAGTAAATGAAAAATGATACAAATTAGTTTTGAAGAATTAAAAGAAGAAGAACATGGCAATGGGGATCAAAGCACAACATAAAAGCGCACATGACTAATGAGAGGATGGAAGGAGAACAGCAAAGGGATACGCCAAGAAAATATCAATGTTTAAAATCTACTATGCCAAATCTTGAATCATTCAGTAAAACCAAGAATGGAAGGCTACTATGAAATAGAAAAACTAATCAGAGATCTTTAAAACAAAGACAAACACAATAAAGGCATCGGACCGGCCCAACCAGCAACTAGAGTTGTACATATTATATGGACAGAAATCAACCAAACAGGATCATTCAATATGGTAGGATGAGCAAGATACAAAGGCAAACCCATAGGCATACCCCTTTATCAAAGAAAACTAGACATAACTATATCTCATTGAAAAAAACTTTGACTATGCAATGAACCTCAGTTTGTTGGATTATATCGGGGCAAGGGTCAATATTAGATCTATTCTATTGGTAATCATGGAACAAGAATGAAAGAAAATGTGGTCAATTATCGATATATGCCATTGGTCTATTTATTTCCTCTTAGTTTCAGTCACTGAAACTGCACGAATGTAGACTGTGAAATAGGGAAATGGTTGGTCCACGTGTAAGCAGGTAATAACAGAAAGGGCAGGAGGGAGGAAGAGAAGTAAAAACCTTTTGAAGGCTCGGAAGAGATTCTATTGGTTTTTTCACATGAAGTTCTATCGAAAACTGTAATCCAAGGTAGGAATATTTTTTCATCAAATGCATTTTTGTTCCAAGATCTTCATGTTGATCAAATAAAATGCAATTGATTCTTTAAGGACTAATAGTCATGTGTTGACTAGCGCCCACTAATATAAACCCGATATGGCAACGGATAACACCGCCCTCTAAATCAGCAGGTACAATCCGAAAGGTATCATGAAGTTTCAAGGGGATAAAAAACTCAGAATCGTATTGGAGCAGTTTTTCTTCCAATCGGGTCAATGGAAAAAATTGTTAGGCTAACTAATGGTTCAACAGAAGTCTAAATTCACCATCAATGTTTACTTCATAAAATGTGATATATAGAAATAAAAGAGCAGTGACTCAAAATTCATATGTGCTATCGAGCAGCAAAGGTAAAGACAGACATGTGTACCTTCTCTAAAATGGCTGACTGATCATCCAGCTGAAAATTACGCATGTGCTTCAACATCTCCAATTGCTGATAAGACGTGTCACGTTGTAACAGCAAATAATATTCACTAGTAAACCATTTATTTTAACAAAAAAACTGAAGATAATTACAACCTGATTTTGTAGTCTTTGTTGATTCTCCATTTTTTCGGCGAATTCATCAGGTCCAAGTTCAGCTTCATCACACACCATCTCTTCCCTGCAATTTCAACATCATCATTACTCCGCGTACAGAAGCAAACTTCATGCTTTAGTTCTTCCTTTGGTACTGAGATAGGATATAATGATACAATACAGTTAAAAGCAAATCTTGTAAACAGAGCAAAGCTCTGCTAATGCCTTTACTGTAATTGATATTCCTTACCACAAATTACATTTGCACACGCAATGACCAATACCAAATTGGGAAATTTCTTGACAGGATCCTATGACAAGTTCATAAAAATAAGTGCAAATTATTAAGCATGGAACAATACAAGTAGTTAGCCAGGAAGTTCCAAAATAGTCACAATGTCTCTCCAACTGCAACCCTCAGCTCATGGAAATGAAGATGCAATAGCATGTTAAATTATTCTGAACGTGGACTAGGCCCAAGAAAGAGGAAAAGTATCATTGTGACAAACATTTTTTTTTCATTGCACGTGATGGGAACAAACGATTACAAGAACAGGCAACGGGCAAAGATGCACCACTAATATTGCTAAAAGCAGCAGGCTCTTGAGGATGGTCTACCAAATAATGGATGTTTGAAGCCAGATTTAACCTTGCTTGTTGCAAAAGCAGTAAGGGCATTTCCTTTTCAGAAGTTGTGGATAAAATCAAGCTTCTACCCTCTTCACATAAAATCTTGCTCAAATGAATAATAGTCCATTTTGATTACACCAATACATGGTGTTGTCCAGACAATTTCCAAATACCAAAGATATCCAAGCAGTCAACAATTTTTTGGCCACCACTCATATGTCCATGAAACCAACGAAGTGCACTGCACTTGGTATACTGGTTGGATGAAACCCAGAGCAACTCAACCTGCAACCCCCAGGGTTTCTTATGCCACTGATGTTGCATTCAGCCATCCCAGAAGAAGGAAACGTCCACCAATTCTTCATCCTCTTGGAAACCAACAGGAATCCATATCTGCATGCTTCTTCATCTGTGTATTTGATGAAAATAAAACTCAAAAGAACACCTGGGCCCTGCAGCAGCTTGCTAAACGCCTTGATTTCACTGCAATTAAATCCACAGGAGCTGGAAACAAGAAACCAAATAAGAGAAAGACAATTGGTGTGGCTCAAGTATCTGGGATCCACCCTTCCATTTTGATGCATCAACAGATCATCGTTGACAGCCATTTTTCAATTTTAAATACATGATGCATGTTGGTAGTCACAAAAGGAGAAAATTTTCTCTCAATCAGATATCTGTAAGTATCAGAGTGCATCTTGAATGAGGTCAAACTTCAACTGAACATTGCTAGACATGATGCTGCCTTGGGGATGGATAAGAACAGAAAAACTAAATGTGCTGGGGTCTCAAGTCAAACACCAAACAGGCATATTAACATACACTACAACATAATAAGCAGCTTATTCCCAGACACCCAAATTACAACATGTGTTTATACCATCAGAAGAACCTGAGGAATATTCACTAGAGCGCATGAAACAGTACATAATCGTACCCCTAATGAGCACAAAACCAACTTCTTATCGCATGAAACTACAATGCACAAAACCAAATCATTATCCCATGAGGCTAAGAATGCGCTCAAGCGGCATGTGCTCAAGCGGCATGTGCCCAAGCAGCATGTACATAAACATATATGATCAAAAGTTGAGATAGATAGGATCAGTTGGAAATAGTAGTGAAAAGCTTTTCTTGCTTTTTCACAAATCGTATTCATTTTTTAACGAAAACTACAAATGGTTTTTGCAATTCTTCAATGTTATTTAGCACCATGGTTGTATGCCATCATAGCGGTACCTTTGTGGTCAATATAAAATATTTGTACCAAAATGGTAATTTCAATATTTAATTGGTCAATATGTAGTCCTATCAGCCCAAGTAAATGAGAAAACTTGTCTTATTTTATTCTGATAGTAGCGCCACATAACATGTTGTCATGATACAGAAGTAGACCTCCTAACATAAAGAATTAAGATGCAGGAACCCAATAAGAGAATTTTATACAGAAGTTCACACAAGTGTCAAGAGAGGGGAAGGGATGGAATCATAAAGGAAAAGGTAACTCACATAAAAAACAAAATAATCCACGATATCATTTTTCCAAGTACCAATTCACATCTAAACAGTCCATAGCAATGTCTCCTTTAGCCCAAGTTATAACTGCCTCTAATCACCCTTCAATGAAGAGTTTACCTTAACATAGTTCAAAACCACTCGTGCAAGTTTATCTAAATCCAACTTCCCTTTTTCAATGTCCATTTTGCTCTGAAAGGAGGAGTTTTACAGAGAGAGGAAGCTGAAAAGGAAAGAATATTGAACTCAAGAACATCTACTTACTTCAAGCTTGATAGGACAGACAATAAAGGTTTCTAAATGTCATCAAAATACTTCCTGGTCCATCCATTCACTATAAGATATTTGTTTATATCACAAAAGATTAGCTCAATGGACAAAGCAATAGCTTAAATGTTGGAAAGTGGAAATGTTCACACTGAAAGCTTAGGCCTTATGGGTAAATTATGAATCATGGACACTTCCTCTGAGGTGGCATGCAGGTGTCCCACATGAATCGGTCCCCAACAATATCTATATACTCCCCAATGTGTGCTGGCTACTTGTAGTTGTGGATAGGTTCTAAAAAATGGCACATTCCTTATAGCAAAACAATTGTTCTGGGCACATTGCTAAAATATTCTTTTCGTGTAGTTGGTAGGCTACATTGTCTTCCCAAGTCTATTGTGTCTAATCATGATTTAAGTTTGTGTTTGTTATAGTAATATTTGATTTCCTTGTTTTTCCAGGCTAATGAGCTAGAGATAGAGGCTATCAAATTACGGTGAGGGTAAGAGAATTGAAAAATTGCAATGAAGGAGAATAGTAATTGCTCTGATTCGAGAAAAAACAAGGTCCCCAAAATAAGAAAACTCCAACAGGTATTTTTATTTCATAATCCTCCTCTACTTACATCACCATATTTGTATATAAATCCTAAATACAAATTCCTAAATGCTTTTTAATGACCTCTCTAAAAGAATCCCAGCAAAAGAAAAAAGAAAATAATTGCAGTTAATAAGAAGATGCTTCCTGCAATTTTCTTATTGTTTGCTACGCTGGAAAAACTAATTTCGAAAGTTGTGTGCCTCCCATGTGATACTGAGATCACTGAGAAGTGGTCAGTTGAACAGTGGAGATGAACATTTAACATCCATCCAAGGCTTACAAGCAGCCATAACTTCCTCTATTTTCCATGGTTCTCAAGCGGCCATGCATCTTTTCTTCTGACGCTACATCCCTTCACCTTTTCTAAATTTTTTCCTGCACGCCTAGTTTCTTCTGCATGATGACTTCTCCTTTCACTCTTTCTCTCCTCTTCTTCTCTCTACGCATTTGAGTCTCTTTTTCCATAGAGTTTGTTGTAACAGTGTTGGTTCAGGAAAAAAAAACTATGGAAATTGTTTGGCACCAAGTTTATGTGTTGGTGCAAGAGCCAAAATTGTTTGGTCCAGGATCCTAAGTTTATGTGTTGGCACTTGGCACTAAGTTCCGTCTCCTCGTTATCTTGGCAAGGAATCAGTCATGATTCTCATCAGCCTAGTTGGAGTACAAGGCTACAATAGGGTCAAGGAAAATAAAAAAAAAAGCAAGGCTAGTTCATGAAAGAGAACCCTGCAACAATGCTAAATGAGGATCGAATTGCAACTGAAATACACTTTAACTTCTAAGGCTATCTCGCTCTTTATTAATTAACTTCCGAACACGAGCCCTTTAATTCTAAATAATAACAAAGCCGGTGTTTTTGCCTGCATTTCATCACCAAAGTGATGGTCAAAACGAGGTGGTTGATCATAGTTTGGTTGATATGCTTAGATGTGTTATAGGAGATAAACATGGAAATTGGGACCTTTTGGCTTTGAAAATTTGTTTTTTTTAATAACAATGCAATGCTGTCAATAGGTCCACTTGTGTGAGTCTATTCCAGATTATGCTTAGTTCCCCTTCTCCCTGATGCAAGTATTTCATAGCCTGCTACATCTTTTGCTCAACATATTAGGGAGTTATATGCCTAGATTAGACAGAATATCATAATGGTCCATATAAATTAGCAACGGACTCGCATTTAATGTTAGTGATCATGTCATGACTTGTA
The DNA here is from genome assembly GCA_028571085.2 of Nepenthes alata. Classification (NCBI taxonomy): domain Eukaryota; kingdom Viridiplantae; phylum Streptophyta; class Magnoliopsida; order Caryophyllales; family Nepenthaceae; genus Nepenthes; species Nepenthes alata. Next base: position 7,386 of record JAOVVI020007895.1, read on the forward strand.
TTAGAAACTGAACAATGTTTTTACCATGTTGTCAATAAACCTAGATTTAACACTTGCTAGAAATACCTAATCGTTTGATTAGGTTGACAAAAATATTGGTATCAATATTGGTTGCAGTCATATTATTATCAAACAATATTATTGGTATTGATATCAAATATATTGAAAGGAGAAATTTTTTTAGAATTGTAAGCTAATAAAATCATATCAAATGATATATTAGATATATCGGCAATATAACGGCCAAATATTGGCTGATATATTGCAATATATCATTGATAAGATAATATATCATAATATTACTACAGTATTAGGAAATATCGATGTCGGGAAGCCTGACATTGATACATATCGGCCGATACTTATATCTATGCTTGATTATTAATTGATACACAATGCAGAGGATCTTATTTCTTACTGATCTTCTGGTTTAATATTGCAAACGTCTGCAAGTATCTCTACACCCAAGATTATGTCTCTCTCTCACAGCATAAGGTGTGATTGAAACTGTGTTGGATGACAAAACCATATCTGCATAGTCTGATGATCGAATTGATGGATCATCGTAACCACGATGCCACATGGATGACAGGCAATGACTAGTTTAGAGATATGGATCCTGGCCTTTCACATTCCATCTTCAATCAACCTCAGCAGAGTCTACTTCAGAGTGGGTAGAATGGAGAACCACAAATAAGAGTTTTAGTAAAAAGCATGACACCTCTCTAGCCGTGGTTAACCCAGCCAGAGTAATCTCCAAAAAAGTAGATGTTGGCTAGGGCCAAGTATTGGCACCTTGTAATACAGCCTTATGATTTAGGACTTTTCTGCCATTTCAGCATATATTTGGTATCATTGGTACTTTGGGTACAAGTAGAACATGGTTGGAATTAGAGAACTTAGCCCAAGAATTAGTTATGTTAAGACCTCCCAAGTTATGTTTAGAAGCATAGTATCGTATACATCGAAATTTCAGCAAGTTAATCTCTATTCCTTCTGATTTTCCCTTTCCCTTGTTTGATTTCCTCTGTTCTTTCCAGTTTCTCCTCTTTACACGGATTTCTTCTCTTCCTTTGCCCTCTTTTCCGAACTTTACATCCATAATGTTATCACATATTAATATAATAAAAAATATCCTAATATTTAAAGGAATGATGTTTTACTATGCCAATACTAATGACAAAAATTTATTACAACATAACAGATAAATAAGCATATGGCAAGTATAAATTTAGTGTTTCATTGAAAGAATGCACACATTGTCAAAATGACAAAGTTTTGAGAATCCACGAAATGGGTAAGAACTAAGACACATGACAAATGACAAGTCCTTGTGGCATGACCGTGAACCATGCATGTGTGAGAGGGGGAAGATAGCTCACTTCGCAACAAATCCATAGAAACGAATCATTAAGTCGCGGTCATTGTCGTAAACCATATTAACCTTCCCCAAGCAAGCTAGACCAAACCCAGGATCTGTAATAGACAAGAAGAAATCAATGTTTCATTGTTTAGATGTAATCATAACATGAATGATACTTGCATCCTCTCTGGCATTGCATAACTGTGAATAAGGGACAGAAAAAGACCATAAATAGAACTTACAATTCCAAACAAAATCGGGTAAGGTGAATTAATGAGCAGAAAGACAGAGAAAGACAACGTAATTTTACCAAAAATACTAGAACTCCTATAGATAATACTGCACAAAATAAAATTGACATGAAAATTTAAGTAATGATTCCACAATGAAGGATATAACAAAATTGTGGGTTAAATAACCTGAAAGAATAGTAAGCACAGAGACAAGGAGAAATAGTCAGCATATCCAACCCAATCAGGTCAAATGACTTTCAGGCTCCATGAAAATATCACAGATAATTCTCCTAGTGTAGTAATGTTCATTAAATTCATGACTGGAGGTAAAACTGCTTTTGTTTTTGAAGCTGCAAAAATATGGTGACCATTTTTTTATACCTTCTTCCAGATAGATGTCTTATTTTTCAGATAAAGCTATCACCCAATTGAACAATGCTCCACCTATTAAGAGATTTCATCCATCAACTTGCCAATTGAGAGAAACTACTGCTAAAGTCTTCATCATCACATGAAGTACCAATTTAACCACCAAACAAGGAATGGGGAACGCATAATTGCATATCGCTACAATGTCAAAATTTTGAGGTAAATCACTACAGCCCAAAGGTTACAGATGAAATTGCTAATAAACCAAATGCTTTGAGGCAACTAGCAACGGGCAACAACATCATTATAGTATCTTCTGTAAGGGGTAAAATCATTATAAAATTAATGGACTACAAGTTCGCCAGAACCAATTGTGCTTGCACAATATTCCGTGTATAGTTGCTGTAAAGTTCTTGTCTCATTTGGCCAATCAAGTGGTCCCCAAAGTCATTTTGACAAAGTATGGCTTGCCAATAAAGCATAAACTTTCAAAGGCTACAAAATAGTGCGGTTAGCTTACCAACACCCATCTCCAAAAATATCTCCTCTTGAATTGCAGTGGTCACAGCAACAGCTTCCTGAATGAATACAAATTAAATTTTCAGATTTTCCTTGGCTATGCCATTCGAAATGGCAATTATATACATTAGGGAACATGCATTATACATTAACGAAAATAGAAAACTCTTCAAACTGCAAATATATGGCATTATGATCATACAAAATACAATATAAACGTGCACATCATTAAGAGACCACAAGCATGTAGTTTAAAACTGAATCTGGAATAATATAATTAGGAAATTAAACATAAAAGTAAAAAGGAAAAAATGTGGAAAGAAACAAAGTAGGATCAAGAAAAAAAGAAGTGACTGTAATAGAGTTTCAGAAAAACAAATATGTGCAAGAATACACCAAAGTAAGATAAGCAACCCATCATAAGCCGATGCTAGAGGCATTATTTATTGAAGTACAAACAGATATGTGTGCAATCATGAACATTATTTCATTTGAGAAACTATACCACCCTCTCCTATTACTCATCTTCATTAACATCCATGAACAGTTCATGCTTATTATTCCCGAGCATGTTCAGCTGTAGTGGAACCATTACAAGCCTCAATTGTTTTTGTATACTCCCTATTGAAAATATTATGTTTCCAGATTTGTATAGATCATTTTGTATAGATAGAATATCCTTTGAGATGCTCTCCTTACATAGCTTTTTGTAATCTATAAATCCATATGTACTTAATTAAGATTTAATCAATTCAGCTAAATATATTTCTTATCATTGTATCACATAACCATACTCTGTTTGATGCGTCACATATAAAATTCTTCTGTTGCCAGCAGGCAGCCAGCCTTTTGGTACAACTGTCAGTCTCACCGAAAATTTACTTCTCTCTATGTGCCTTGTTTCTAGTTTCTACTATTAGCTTTTATTACCTCCGTATTTGCATGCAGACCTCATACAGAAATACATTATTGAGGACTTCTCATGGCGTACCGAATGATAAACAACACCACGAACATTGAATGAACAGTGCTGCATACAGTGCCCGTGAAAGGGGTTCATGAGCAAGCTACTGATCTCTGTTCAACTCTATTTCCTTGCTACTTAAATTTACAACTTTAAGATATTGCACACACCAGTATTCATTACAGACCACTATGCAAACTAGTGTTCTGTTCGATGGTGTTGAGTTCTTATTTCAATTATAGGAGAAAGAACAAACCAGTATTTATGTTTGTTTGATAATTGTGGTTCTGATTTTTTTCGCATGTAGTTATACTTTGTTCTTTCTATTTACTCTGTTTAAGTGTCTTGTTCTATTGAGTTTTAATTTCTGTTCACACATAGTTTTGTATTCTTTCAAGAGAGGAGATTGTTGATAACATACCATAGCATCATTGTACCTTTGCATGTAGGAATCGTGAATTAATTTCAAAACTACAACTGGTGTTTACATTTTATCTTGAGTTTGAGGGAGATATTAAGAATATTGAAGATATGTTCAGAATATTTTTCTTTTCTCTTGAGATTATGCCTCACTATTTAGAATGATATCATAGTTAAATATAGGTAGAATATTCATTAGGCTGCTTTACAATTTAGCTTTCCGTAGTCTATAAATTCATGTCATGTACTTAGTTATGATTAATTAGTTCAATACAATAAACTATTCTTAACACATCCTAATCTCTATTGAGATAGTAAAGAGTGGCCCAATGCATGAGGCTCACACATCGTAGGCCCAGGGGAGAAAAAAATCTATGCAATTTTATTTGTATATTGAAGAGAAGTTATTTTCGTAATTTGAACCCGTATCTTCAAGTTGCAAAAGAGCAATCTTGTCATTCCGCTCAAATAGAATTGAATACGAGCCATATCATGTCCTACTATCATTACAATGCGGCAACAATGCTGCAAAAAACCCTCACAATTGCAAAACATACGCCCACAACACCATGAATTATATATACACCGACAAAGCTATCACTCTATTGAGATGGATAGGGTGAAGAAATGTTGACCTCGTATGGTTAAAGATCATTTGGTTATCTACATAACTTGGATACATTGAACAGTAGAATGCAACTTCAGCGTCAAAGTTACTTTAATCATGACACCCGCGAAAACAATTGTCGAGTAAGCTAAGAGTTAGGGCTCCATTAAATTTCTCCAAGATATGCTTATAACCTTTTTTTTTTCAAAAGCTACATTAGCTCATCTTTCAATTATTTTCAAGTAAATAGGGGATAAATTTTGATCATAGCATCCATCAATTCTTCACCTATTACCACTTTAAACAATTTTGCTTCTTCCCTCTATGGTTGAGAAACTTAAATTGCTAATATGTACTTCTTCTCATTGAAACCAGATGCTGCAAGGTAATGGAAATAATAATTCCAATTGTATAGTCTATGATGAAATCAGCCTTGTGCTAATTCAATCGCATGAGAAAGATAGTGTTTAGAGAGAGAATTGAGAGGAGTTAAGGAGATGAGATCAGAAGGAAGAAGAATTAGCCAAGAATGACAAGGACATTAACAGGAGCATTTTAAATTCATATACTCATTGCACATATTTACAAGAAGATGTAATCATAGTCTTAGCAACCTTCAACAAACATTTCTTCCCTTATCTCTTCTTCAATTACACTCATCAACTCTTAATTAAATCTTTTGACTCCTGCTACTGACTAACAGCTACACCAACTGTTTACTAACTAATTATGCTGTAGTTACTCGTGCTTTTGTAGTTGCTGGTGCTGTTATTGCTTAAACTGCTGCAATTATATATTCCCCCTCCACCCAATTTTACAACTGCTGCCTTAACAATGCTTGTAACAACTACATCTAACTAACGTCCTTATTAACTACAATGAAAGTAATCCTAACAATCTGTGATCCAAACATTACATCTCACAGGATTACGTCATATTTTCCCTACACTACCACAACATACCTATCAATTATTACATGTCATGGGCCTAACCGTGGTTAATATGTTCTTATAATTGGAAATAAATAACAATAAATTTTGAGATTCTACCCCATTGTTTTATCTCTTCTGAGGCTTGCAAGTAGACTGCATGATTATTCAGCAACATCATTGCATTTTACCATTTTTTATGCCTTGCTTAGTATCACTGGGAAAAGCTGAAAAGCACTGAATGCATTATTGATAAGTTCATTCTGAAATTTCATAACTCCTGTCTAGTTGTCCTGAGTTAGCCTGAGTGTGTTGGAAAATTTGTAGGATATTTCATTTCACTGTAAGATACTTACAGCTTTTCGAAATTTGGATTGGCATGATTCAATCTCTGTTGGAAAATGCACCCAAAAAAAAAATCTTTAAAAGAGACATAGATGCAATTTTTTTTCTTCATGGACTTACAGAATAATGTAGAAAGATTGTGTTAAATAATATCTAAGATTTAATGTTGTCAAAGAATAGTGTAGAAAGATTATGTGTTAAAATAGCATTCAAGATTTAATGTTGTGAGAGAATAAGTGTTGAAAAAACTAAAAATGAGGAAAAATAAATAGCACTAAATATAACTCTACTGTGCTAAAATTTAATACTGATAAAATGATAGCTAAAAGGTATTGAAAAATTAACCATCCTAAATATGAGCAATGAAATGGTCAAAGCCTCACAGGTGATCAAACAGTGAACCAAGGTAACTAGCTTTGACCTATGCAACATATTTTCTTCAATTTCCCTTCTGCTTGGAGGTTCAAGCTGATGCAATCTATTATTTTTGTAAATGTTTACCAAAACACATGGACTCCAAGAAGTTATTCCAGTTTTTTTCTCCAGGGGTTACAAGTGCATCTATCTACGGTCATTTAACATCCTCCAACAAGAGGCAAATAGTAAGATAGATCATCTTCCTACCACTTCTTCATCCCCCAATGTCCTAACATCTACCTGCAGTAAGCAAACTTCTATAGGATTCTGAGTCCTTTCTTAGGCTGGCTAATTATTCAGTCCAACAGAGATGATCAATCTGCACGGTCATGCCTACCCTCTTTCTTAATTCTTGAAGATCCAAAATCTGCTATTAAAGCAGATACGTACACAAAAGGGCAAATATCTAGCAAAATGATGGAATAAAGGACCAACAGTTGATATCTCCTTTAACATCATGCAATTATGGAAAAAGAAAAGAGAATGCCTTAGACAAAAACTGAATCATTTCTTAATCCAAAAGGACCATATTGTAGCAATTTACAATAGTTTGACTTCCTTGTTTACTCCTGAAACATCCAAGCAAGGGAAAACAATAGTTTAGCATGGTATATGTGCTTAACATCACATTTGGATAAGTAAAACCAAAACATCTGAAGAAGAAAGTAGCATGCTTAGCTAAATGCCTCACTGAAAAAGGAAGTCCGAAATTAAATGACGTGATCCAACAAATAAGATAAACTGAGACAAAAAATGTAATTAGAAGGCAATATCACAACAATCTAAACTAATAGCTTCACTGTTACGCCCGTAATATTACTAACCCCTACCCGTTTCCCATTGTCCCGTTCCCCGTTTCGTTCAGTTACCGTTCCCCTATATATGTAATGCTTAGCCCGTAATGAAAAAAAAAAGAAAAATCAGTTTCATCCCTTCTCTCTCTCGCTATACCTCTCTCCCGATTCTCTCTCTTCTGTTCTTCTCTCCCTCTCTCGCGTC
>JAOVVI020007896.1:0-14550 GCA_028571085.2 Nepenthes alata
ACAGAACGGGAATCAGAATGTACTTCAGTAAATAGAGAAAACATGCTTTGACAATGTTATACTTCAGAATCAGAAATCAGTAGTCAGAAATTGAAAATTAGTAATCATTATAATCCAGAAAGCAAAATCAGAAACTTCTCTTTTATTCAGAACAGTACAGTAATCGGTACGGAACAGAAATCAGTATAATAAGGATGCTACATAACAGAACAAAATCAAAACAGAACGGTATCAGACTAGATCGGTATAGACCTTGACAGTATCCTCTACTAACTGAGGGGGCGAATAATCGAGGATAGATTGTGTTCACTCCATGGATAAATCGGTATGGACCACAAATAACTCCATGGATAGAGTTATCCTCGATTATCACTGTAAAGTCCTAAGGCATGCCGGAGAACTTATCTGGACTGTAGTCAGTCCCGGGTCTAACTTAACAGTAACAGAAATAACCTTATTTTCAAAACTTTCTTTCATAATCATAGTTTCACAATTTACTTTCAATTAACTTCAGAACATATGGTGCGGTCTAAAAACTCATTCAGTTTTGCTTCAACGGTACATGGAATTTTTATCGGTATAAATTCATGCAGATTTTCTAAAATAAATTATACTGGAAGTTACACCTCAATGTCAATTAACTTTCATATAACAAAAGCTACGGTTAAAACTCGTTAAAACCTTTTTATTTTCGTACATAGGGCTTCGCCAAAACTATCGGACTCAAATCGGTCTCTTTCGTGTATACTTTTCATGAAATTAATGTCATAAATTCCATGCATATACATTAAATCTTGCAATTTACTCAATCTTCAAATTATTTTCGAGCTAGGGTTTCAACATATACCTTTCGAGACAAATCGAACGCTATTTTCATGCGTATTCACGAAATCAAAGCCAAATCTTGCAATAAACATGGATAAACACGAAATCTGACCGATTAATTGATGGAAACATGCTTCATGTACTTTAAACATGCATTAACATCATTTTCATCAACTTTAAAGCAAATGAAATGGTTAAAACAAAAACCGACATCTGAGGTACACTTGCCTTGACGCGTGCTTCAACTTTTTTAACTAGCTCACGGATGGATTCGAGCTCCTGGGCCTCGTTCTCCCTTCTTCTCTCTCTAAAGTTGGTGCTCCCTCGCTTTCTAAAACCCTAAACCCGCACGAAAATGAGAGGAGAGAAGCAGATCTGGGACAGGTAGCACGTTCGTCCCATTTCTTGGTCCCCAAGGACCTCTCCTATGCCCCAAGGGGTGGGAAACTTTACCTTTAGGTGCGGGATGGACGTGATGGCTCCAAAAGCGGTTAGAAAGGGCCTACCCAATATAGCGTTGTAGCCGGACGGTAGATCAACGACAAGGAAAGCCAGTTCCCGTGTCACAGAGCGCGGGTAAGTCCTCATGGTGATTTCCAGCCGAACTATCCCTTGCACAGGGATCGGTTCGTTGTCCAGACCGTACAAGGGTCCGCTAGCAGCCTCCATTTGGCTTCGTTTCAGTCCCAGTTTAAAGAAGGTAGTGAGATACAGAAAATTTTGAGAGCTTCCATTATCAATGAAAACCCATTTCAGTTGGTAGTCATCCCCACCGCCTGAAACGAGGGCTGATACAACGAGGGGATCGGCATGGGGAGAGGTTATATGAGCCATATCGTTGCTCCTAAAGCTAATGACATCATCCCTAACCCCTATACTTGCTCGCTTGTTGTTCGAAGTTGGCTCCAGTTCCCTGTGCCTGGCATCCGCGGCGGCCGTGGTGGACACCATATTGACCACGCCGGCTACTGTGCGGGGTCTTGGAGGCTCGCTAGCTTCACCATCAGAGGTTGCTGGTCTCTATCCATGATTCTTCATGAACTGCTTCAGAAGACCACATCGGATCACATCCTCTATCTCCTGCTATAGGGTTCGGCAGTCCTCGGTTGAGTGTCCCAGGCAGCAATGGTATTGGCAGTATTTTGTCTGGTTGATGCCGCTGGTACCCTTTGGTATTTTAGGCCACTTGAAGAACTTCTCATCTTGGATCTGCATCAGGATGTTTGTTCGGTTGTCATTCAGAGGAGTCAGGGAAGCTCTGCCGTAGTCCTTTCTGGGCCCTGGCGGGGGCCGCTGCTACTTTCGGTGCTCCGGGAAGTGCTGGCTGTCGCTAGCCCTCTTTCGCCCACCAGACGTCCTGGGTGCCTATGGGGGCCGGTCCACTCACTCGGGGCACTTCGCCTCATTAGCCTCTTCAGCCGTGATGTACGCCCGAGCGATGGCCTCAGCCTCCCGGAAGGTTTGTGGGCGCTGGTGCGACAGGTGCTTGAAGAAATCCCTCACCGCTAGGGTGGCGACAAAGGCGTTGAGCTTCAGCTCATCTGATAGTTGGGGTATCCGTCGCGCCTCGGCGATGAAACGGTTCAGGAAGCGCTTAAGGCTTTCATCTGACCTCTGGCGGAGGCGGACTAGGTGCCACGGTTGCCTCTCCTCCCTGCGGCTGAAGGCGAACTTGCTCAAGAAGCTGTCAGCAAGCTCGTCGAACGAGCGTATGAAATTCGGGGGGAGGCTATGGAACCAGAGTAACGCATCCTCCCTAAGGGTGATGGGAAAGCACTGGCACATCAGGGCCTCGCTCGCCCCCTGTAGAGACAAGTGAGTACGGAAGCAGTTGAGGTGGTCCATCGGGTCCTTTCTTTCGTCATACCCCTCCAATACTGGCATCATGAACTTGTTCGATAATGGCTGGGTCCGCAAGTCCACGGTGAAGGGCGACCTCCGGAGGTCGGTGGAGGAGGGAGCAGGTTTCTCCTTATGCAGGATGTCCCACAACATCCTAACCTTCTCCTCCATCGACGGGTCCGTAGCGCCTCTCCGCGCGCTAATGACATCGTGGAGCTCCATGGGATCCTGGAGGTGCGGTCGAGCTCGTCGGGGATGGCGACTCTCCATCTGAGTGGCTCGTTCATTGTTAGAGCTAGCTGCGGTCGGCCTCCCGTTGTCGCGCGAGTTGCGGGGTTTACGCCACTCAGGGCTGTTCTCCCTATCGTCGCGGGCGGGATGACTCTCCGCTTGATTAGGATCGTTTCCGCTTGGGGCCGCCTGGACTACAGCGTCGTTGGGCCGGTCGGCTCGTCTCCTGCAGATTAGAGAGCCTTCGGATTCCTAAGCGCGCTGTGGCATCAGGAGAAGGGTCCAGTCTCTGTCTCTATGAACCTGGACCTGCACAACACAAACAAGCAAACGAGAGGTCAGGGGTCTGGCAAGATTTCTTCCACCGAGGCCGCTCCGACGCTCAAGTCAACAAATTTCCACAATAAACAAAAATGGCGCACTCTAGGTGCGGTGTGCGATTGAATGCTGTAGAGGCGTGAGATATGTGAATATAATGGTATGGAGAATGCCGTGAGCAGGTTTTGGAAGGCTTGGCTTCCTTGGTGCACCGCGATGGATGGCTAACTTTCCTAGCGTCTGAAGAGACGTGGGGTTGTGATCGAGAGTTGGCTTGTGCCACAAGGAAGTGAGCGTTCTCAGTTCCAGCTCCTTTCTCCCTGGCTGTCCAGTTGAGGAGAGGAAAACTTTAGAGTTTTTTCAGGGTGTAAAAACCAGGAATCAGGGTCCAAACGTTTGAGAGTCGAATCGTTTTCTCTGCGGGGTGTGGGAGCTCATATAGGCCCCTCCCCCTTGGGCTCTGGGTGCCAAGATGCCCGTTGCCTGGGCTTCCTTGCCGCTGGTTGCTATCGTGAACAGCTGGTCATGTCAGCTTGTCGTTTCGCCATGGCTGGCAGGTTTCTGGGCACTGCTGACCACGCCTGGCCTCTCCTTAGCGAGGAATGGCTGGCCACCTGCAGGTGGTTGCGTGAGCCGTTGGCGCTGCACCAGCCGCTTCCCCATAGGCTAGTCTTTCCGCCTTTCTGCTGGCAGCTCATTAATGCACTACAGAGTTCTCGTCCCCTTCTGCCAGCTTGGCTTTGCATACGCCTCCTGTGTAACTGGGCTGGGCCTATCATCCCGTGTGGGCTTGACCATCCTTCTCATGGGTCTCGAAACTCTTCATGGACCTGAACATGGAACCCAACAATTAGACATATATTTAATAAATTAATAAAATAATTAGAAGTTATAATTTTATTATTTTTATTTTAAAAAATTATTTTTCAAATTAATCTAATTTTTAATAAAAAAAAGTAACATTTATGTAACTAAAAAAAATCAATTCTCTTTCTATTTAAAAATAACGAAATAAACCACCGGATATAAAAAATAATAATTTAAACAATGTTGACAATTTTAATTTTGAATTAGTAAAGGTTACCAACTTTCGATGAATGCTGTTTTAAAAGCAGTCTTCCAAAAAATTATAAAGAGAGATAAAAGATAAATAAACAGAAACTGATTTTAAATTTTTTTTAAAAATAACACTAAGCATGCATTCGAATATGTTATTAATATTTAATTTTATATTTTTATTTTTATCTTTAATCTCATAATTTCTTAAAGCACCGCCATGCATCCCCTAATGGCTAGCAGCATCAATGCTATTAAATAAATTCCTTGCCTGTTCTCTTTCTTGCTTTTTCAGTAAATGAGCAATAACATCAAATTATCAGTTACATCACTGCAACATGATCGCCCAACTTCATCATCTTTGGCCTCTTGATTTCCTGTTCTCGGGCCAAACTGCAGTGTCTTTTGTCACCGATGGATGGCTGTTTTGTTGCTGTCGCCGCTGCTAACCCGATATTGCTTAACAGCAATCAAAACCTTCTCAGGAACGAGGGGGCCGTCCTCATGATCCAGGAGCCGGGTGTCCCATCTCATGCCTTGAGCTATCAACTTCACATTGGTCAGCACATCTACTTCATCCCTTAAGATGACTACCCCTTCAGGACGCAAGATCCTATCCATCTCCAGAAGAATGTCTTCAAGATTGCACCTGCCATTCATATACAATTCGGTGTCAATTTTCTTTCTTCTTTCTTTTTTTCCCTGAAAACATAAAGTAAAAAGGGCAGTACAGTACAAGAGACTCCTACATAGTGAGATATGCATATGGCAGCCTTATTCCACACTATATAGAGGATTATTACAGGGGTTTTGGAATAGTAATCTCTTCGTCACAAGAAAGTTACCTTACTGTGAAATGTGGTTCATGTTCTTCTTCTGCCAACCGATCAGGATATTGCATAGAGATGTGGAGACGAATAAATCAAGGTTGGGCATAAACAAAAATATTGACCGATACGTATTAATATTGGGAGACCCAATATTGATATTTTTTAATACCATGACAATATCTCGATTGATATTTAAAATATTAACCGATATAACTAATATTAATCGACATATTGGATAAAATAACAAATATTTCCTTATCAGTTTACGATTCTTGGAAAAATTTTCTTCCTATATATATTATACAAAATATATATTGTCTGATATATCTAACATTAATATGGTTAAGACTGATGCTCGAACAACTACCAATCCTGACAGTTTCATCCAAAATCTAAGGCAACGATAAGTAGAAATGTTGTGCCAATTTATTAAAAATGAAGAAGATTACGATAAAAAAAGCAGTACAACCATGAAAAACAGTTGCATTATAGAATTCAAAATAAGAAATAAGGGGCTTACTTGTCCTTGTACAAGCTGAACAAAGCATTAGCATGCAGCAGGTCATATGTTCTTGGGTAAGTAGAGAAGCCTTCACACCTAAAAGAATGCATAGAAAGAAAATAATCATATATTTGCTCAATATAAATTGGAAATTCTTATCACTCAAATATTACAGAAAAAGAACATAATACGGCCTTGGAGTTGTTAGTATATCTTTTTCACACAGCAGCAACAACAAATCTTTAAATGTTACTGAATAGGTTCAATTATATGAATATGAAATTTCTCGTTTCACTTGATTTAATATAATATTCTCCGAGTGAAGGAACAATTTTAAGTCAATTTTTATCACATTACTGTAAATTTTCCTTAGACTATCTATTCTTTAATTTTCTCAAACCACAACTAACCCATATATCCTCACTAGTGCTCTTTTGGCCTACGTTTTAAGTTTCGAACCACTTAAATTTTTTTTTTCCTCAGATACATTTGGAACATTGCCCGTGACAAAAGCTTGCCATAACAACAACATGCAGCAACAATAAAGCCTTAATTATTATTATGTAGATTCGACTATAGGAATTTGTATTCGCTATTTCACTAGATTTAGTATAATATCCTTCAAGTATAGAAGTAATTGCGAGTCAATTTTCATCACTTTACTCCAAATTTCTGTGTCTACTTCTTCCGGTATTTCTTCTAATTACAACCAAGTTATATTTCTTCACTAATACTTTATCTAGCCAACATTTTAGGTGTTCAAACACTACAAACATCTTTCCCTCATCCTATTTTTTATAGGTGTGATTTCTAAATATTTATGAAAGCTATCATATCTAATCTTTCAATATGACTTCATATAAGAATTATAGTCTAAAAAAGACGGGAAAATAGACAGGTTTAGGTGGCATACCAGTCATGGTATATGCCAATCAGGCCTCTTTCATAAATTACTCCTAAAGAGTTCTCAGCAATGGTTGGCACCACATTCATGACCCATGCTTTTGGAGATTCAAGAGCGGCAGCAAAACCTCCAAGGCCTGCATTCATATCCATTATGTTGTGATATCTTGTAGAGCCAATCAACTTATTGATCTTTTTATAAGCATTCACGCGCTTCTTCCACTTCGCATTGTCTTTGTGATATGATTCTTCTGTAATCCCAGGAACAAACCCCTTTGCTATTCGGGGAGGTACAGCAAAAAGCCTCGCAGGAAATTTCTTCAACTCCCCTCCAGCGACCTCTTTTTGGCTTGCAACTTGGGGGAAAGGGGTTATGCAAGCTCTCATTTTCTTGTACCTGCAGGATGACAAAAAACTACATTCAATATTTACGGTAGATAATATTCAAAATCGTGAAAGGGAGCCTTGACATAACGGTGGAATTTTCACCGTATAATCTATTGGTCAAGGGTTCGTGTCCTAAAAATAGCATATGACATAAATGCAGGGTACATAAATGAAATATCAACATCTATATTAATATCTAGTGTTTTAGTATCATGTATCAAACTCAACTGTTTTTTGGGAATTGGAAAGGAGAAAATAGTATCTATCAATATTGAAAAATATCGGATATAACATGATTTTATCACGGTCTTGTAAAATATAAGTATTAAAATTCCCAATAATGATATATATTGATTGATTCATTCTATGCATATTTCCCAAGAAGCATGGACATTGACGAGGAAGATACTGACATACTAGCACATTATTTTCCTAAAAATGCGGGCACAATATATATTTTGTATAGCGGCGGATACATACTATATTTTCTGATATACTGGTCCATATTTCCCTAGGTTATGTTTGTCAAATAAATTTGCATTATTACCTGATACAATCAATACCAATATGGCTATGGCTAATACTAATAGAAGCAATAGATAATATTGGCTTTCTATGACAATAGGCAATAGAAGCAAGATGTGGAAAAAGTAAGACAAAATTGACCAACCAGACATCATCAGCATCTTGAGATTCACAGATACTGGCTTTCTTTCTGCTGCAGGATTTGTCATTCACTTTTTTCCTCCATATGGCAATGTCACCTTTCTCGTACTTCTTCTCCCAACAAAGTTGTTTTGCAAGCTCTTCAATCCGTCTTTGCTCTGCTTGAAGATCCTCCTTCGTCCTCTTCCATGTTTTATAATATGTTTTCCAATTAATCGGAGGTCCAGACAAAATCCAGTAACCCCCAGGTCTAAGCACACGATCTACTTCCATGAGGTACAATCCATCTGCATCATCAAGATCGCACGTACAAGGTTGATTAAGTTCCAAGAAAAGCCACATGATCTTTGATGAAGACATGAGTTTGGTTATTGGATTTGTTCTGTATACCTATTGTTGCAATTTTATAATTGTCGTAATTTCCTATTGAAAGGCTAGAATTTCATTCCATTATTTTCATATTTTCAATCATGGCCATTTAGAAAATTATATTCATTTCCTAGTTAATTTCAGAAATGAGTGCCTATATAAGGTTCTTACTTTATAGGTTTTAGTATTCTTGATGAATGATATTATTAGTATGGATGTTGCCAATTGTTTCTCTTTCTTCCTCTCCCCTCTCATCAGTTTGTTCTCCCTTCCCCTTGTCGTCCCTGCTTCTTCTCCTCCCCATCCTCTCCTCCTCCCTTTCCATCCCTGCATCAATCTTCCAATCATGAATAGTTTTGCTTTTTCCGATCTCAATTAAGTGATGCAATTTTGAATCAATTAGAAAAAGAACAAATGCCATGAACTTTACAAGAGAGTTGAAAACTAAAAGAAGAAAAAGAATACACATTTTGAAAAAGAATTCAACAAAATGACATTTCACCAAAAAAGAGTGGAAAATGACAATGAGAGGCTAAAGAAACACAAATTAAGAAGTCGTCTTAGAATCAGGAGTCCTTGCATTTCAACATTGCAGAGGAAATGATCCGGTGCAAGTGACAATGATAAGAGAAAAACTCAAAATTGTATAACATGATAATATTTTTAGATAGCATGAAAAAAAGGTTCATATCCAAATCAGTCTAATATTGTACACTAAGAAAGCAGTTCAGCAATAACAATAAAGCTTTAAGTCCAATTAAGTGATGATCAACTATGTAAATATGCTTTTATCATTCTACTTAATTTAGTGTAATATTCTCTAAGAGTACAACGATTTTAAATCATTTTTAGAAAAAAGAGATTCATAAGCAAATCAGTCTAACACCATACACCAAAAAGTTGTTACAACAATAATAACAACAAAACATTAAGTCTCACTAAGTGGGGGTTAGCTATATGAATTTGCATTAGTCATTTCATTAGATTTAATACAATATCCTTTAAGAGTACAAGTAATTTGAAATTATTTACAGTTAGCGAAAAAAGAGATTCTTGTTGAAATTAGTCTAGTGACTGTACACTGAAAAAGCAATTTTATAAATCAAAATTGCAGAAGGAAACACACACTACCATGTGCCATATGACGGTTTTTCCCCTTCATATTCAAGTTTACTCGGTAGAAGAATTGTCAACATAGTAACTCTTTTAATACGTTTGGTTATTGAAATGGAATAAGGTGGAAATAGAATAATTATTCTTAGATAATAGAAGAAAATAGGAATAGATTTGAAAATTTTTATTCATATATTTGGTCGTTAGAATATAATAAGTTAAAAATTTGTATTCCAATGTTTAGTGTGTAGAATAGTATGAGGAATAAAGTAAAAATTTATTGTAATGACTTTTTTGCCCTTATTCATGGAAAAAGATATTCTTTTTTCTTGAATATTTCATATGTATATATATATATATATATATTATTTTAAATTATTATTTAGTATAATATATACTTTTATCGTATAATATACATATTTAATATAATATATTTATTAATATATATAATATATATAAATATAACCTTTTCCCTTTTCTCTCCACGTCAAACCCATTTCCCGATCCCCTTCCTTTCTTTTTTTATTTTTCTTTTCCTTTTCTTTCCCTTCCCTTTCTTCTCTTCTTCCTCCTACCTTTGTCCTTTGTCACTGACCTAATTTTCCTTCACCTTACGGCGATTCAGTGCTGTGCAACAGCACCGGCCAGGGCAACCTTTAGGTAATTTTGATTCTCTTCACTATTAAATAGATTTCCCATGAAAATCATGGTTTGTCCTTTAATTGAGCTTTGAAGATTTTCGAAGAACTTCGAAAAAGACAAGACACAGGGTAGATTGAGTGGCAAGAAGAACACACACATGTATTTGATCGAGAGAAAGGGAACGAGGGAAGTAGGGTTTCAATGGAGACAAAATATTGTGGAGGCCGGTTGACCCTGAAAAAGGAGAGGGCATTTTGGGAATAAAAAATATAGAATGCGGGAATAGTTATTTCCTCAGATCCAGGAATAAAAAATACCTAATAAAACGTGGTATTTTTTATTCCTTGAGATTCGGAAATAAATATTCATCCAGAAATATTTATTCCGTGTTAAAATCCAACTAAACAGTGGAATATTTATTCTACTGGAATAAAATAAGAATAAAATTTCTATTCCCACCAACCAAACATGTCATTAGTGAAATATTTTTTTCTAGGTAACTCAACTGAACCAGAAATGAACAGTCTCTCTTCAATTTCCTTCAACATGCTTCACTACTGCAGGTTACTTCTATGATTTGTTCATGTGAAAGAAACGATGGGAAAAACACAAGAACAGTATAATCGCTCAGCAATCAAGCATATAAGGATAATGATCTCCACCATAGCCTTTTTTTTAAGTAATAATAGAATTATATTAATGGAAGAGAATTTACTAAAGGAGGACACCAATATGTGAAAACATGGCCACAAAGGCCCGAACCATCAAGCATAAGCATAATGTCATGCCAGGACCGATCAAGGAGAAAACTGAAAGGGAATAAAATAAAAAACCATGGACCTGGTAGAACAAGATAACAAAAGCAGCACACTCTCAGTAGCGGACCCCAGCCACCCGAATACATAGAGGGAGAAAATTTAAGAGGAGCAACTCTCAAAAAACAAGTGGAGCCAGAGAGTTGACAACAGTGACACTTGAGGCTTCATAGCAGAACATTCGAAGAAAGAAGTTCTGAAACCGAAACACAACAACCCGAAAACCACAATCAAAAGTACAATGAGCATAAAAAACTGATGCAGAGATGGAAAGGGAGGAAGAGGGAGGGAGAAGAAGAAGAAACAGGGACAAGGGGAAAGAGAAGAGGCAGACGAGAGCGAAGGGACAAAGAAGAAAGGGAGGAGAGAGAAAGAACTAATAGAGGAGAAGGAGAAACACAATTCTCTCATTAATAACTCGCATAAGTGACTATTTAAAGAAAATAAAATCCTCATGTAAGTACTCAGCTTCTAAATTAAGAAGGAAATAAATATAATTTCCTAAATAATAATAATTCAAAATATGAAAATAATAACTCAAAAATAAATACAACTTTCTAAACGATGCCAACCAGAAATATAGAAATAACAAGATGAAATTCCAGCATTTTAGATATCATGAAAACTACTAAAATTACAAGATATAACTCATATCTTGTAATAATAGCTGAGATATAACAAAATTATAGAAACATATGTAATAAATAACCCATATCCTCTTCACCAAATCAAAAAAAACCTGCTAAGCTAACAATTATACTAGGCTGTGAGCACCTTGAATGCTATGCAAGTGTTCCAAAGTGCAACCCTCCTCTCTAATTGCCACTCACCTATATGAACTCACTCTTTCTCAGTAACAAATATCCATCCTACAATTCAAGACTCTGAATATCCTTAGTACCCTTTTCTAAATAGTTATTACCCTCTCAGGCAAATATATGTCAGATTTTCCTCCTTTCAATCCTAGTACCTCAGAATAAAAAGAAGCCTATGTCTTTTAGGACAATGCTTGATGTTGTTGCACTAAATAATTTCTACTCTATAAGGATATTGTACTAAATCATGTAGAACAGATAAACAAATTTATATAGTTGACCTCACTTAGTAGGACTTAATGCTTTATTGCTACTGGCAAAGACATATATCCTTGACACTCCCAGATCTGTACGGTAACTGGCATACTCACCATTTGAGGTCCATGGTATTAGACACCGAGAGCACTGAGCCATATCAAATGCTCGTGCTGGATATGGAAGATGTATTGTGCCAAGGACACCAATAACAGCTGGCACTCCTCGTTCCAAGGCAAACTGTACCTGTGCTTCATGATTGTCACGTGGAGCAAACGACATGGCCAATACATTTCTCTTGAGTAGGTATGCCCCCCAGCTGGCAACCTATAACGTGATAATATTTGTTAGTCTATATATAATAACAGCAAAAGAAGTCTTAAATATTATTAAGGTTGACTATATGAATTTACTTTTACCATTTTACTCAATTTAATACAATATCTTTCGAAATATAAGCAATTTTAGATCATTTTTTAAATAGGGAATGCAATTTACACATATTGCAACTGTGAAGGAATGTGAACACAACAATTCTCCAATTAACACTATGAACTTTTCTTAAGACGTTGCATGCCA
This sequence comes from Nepenthes alata, assembly GCA_028571085.2. Classification (NCBI taxonomy): domain Eukaryota; kingdom Viridiplantae; phylum Streptophyta; class Magnoliopsida; order Caryophyllales; family Nepenthaceae; genus Nepenthes; species Nepenthes alata. The sequence goes on from JAOVVI020007896.1 coordinate 12,149, forward strand.
CAATGTAATGTAATGCGACTATGGATTAAAACATTGGTATCTATTGCGACTATATCAATATCAAAAACCAGATCTTCTTGCAAAGTAGAACAAAATGACTTGGGGGATATTGACCATAATATATATATATACATATTTGCAACGCAAAAAGATTGCCTTTTTGATTTACCAAAAGCAGAGGAAGAATTAGTAGCAAATTATCATCGCTTGTAGTGATTTGTCATTCAATCAATGATTAAAAAGAAAAAAAATGTTCGCCTGCATGAAGCCAGGATCGCTAGTAATAACTGGTCAGCCTCATGGTGGTAAATTTGTTCCTAGATCTTGTACACACCACCCTAAATCTTTTGCTGTATCGGGTATATTCATCATTGTTTTAAATATTGGCTAACATACCACAATTTTGACGCAATATGTGCAGCAGATACCGATATTTCAACTTCATGAATGTGACACCCAATAGATTGGAGAAGACATTGCCTTATAATCCACACAGCCACCCAAACATCCAAGTGCTTAAACTAGCGTATAGAATGGGAGTAAAAAAAGAAAACACATACCACAAAAGGCAAAAATATAAAAATGTGGAATGAAAAAAAAATCACAAAAAGTGACATTATTAGTGCAGATAATGTGACATACTCCGCAGCCGGTATCTAAAGCTGTTCTCATGGAGCCATTGGCAATTGGAATCACAGAAGCAAGTTCATCAATATAAGCATCTGCACCTTGAGGAAACATTGTTCCTCCACCAGGGAACTTGAACACATTACCCTTAAATTCTACCCAGTGCTGAGCAGCTTTCTCAATTGTCAAACTTTTATACGGAACATTTGCATAGTGCACATAATCGCGGCTTTTAGGCCACGGAAATGGGGTTGTATATCCTTTAAGAGCTGGAATAAGACAGCGGATTTTTTCTTCATTGGGAGGGCAATGTCTCTCTCTGTATATCATATTCTCCCTCGGGAACATCATTGCTCGCTCCTGCTCTTGGCATGGGGTGTAATCGGTGTATTTAACATCACACGGTTTGAACCTCTTGGCTTTTGGCTTAGAAGATTCAACTATCACAACATCATTGTGATGAGAGTCGAAATCCAAATTGGAGATAATGTTGCATTCTCTCTTCTTTGTTATCTCCATAGCTATACTGTCGCCCTTTCCAAAACCACTTCTTTGCCAAGCTCCCAGTAAGTAAAAGAAACAACAAAGGCCAAGCACAATAAATATTGACATCGGATTTGATTTATGGCCACCTGTTACATTCTGCTTCAAGGCCATGATTCGCTACGTTTCAGTTTACTATCAGAAGAAATGGACCTGTTCCACATCAATGCTTTCAGCATTAGTATGCTTCTCCGCAGGTAAAAAAAAATCTCAACTAACAATAAGTTGAAAGAATGGCCCTCGCAATATTGTTTGGGCAGTAGGAACTTGTGACTTTCAAGTCCAAATGGATCAAGTACTGTTGCACCAAGGCTCATGTCATGTCTGATTGATAATGGAATTAGCGTATAAAGAATTTGAACTACAATTCTAATTCATCAATGGAAAATCTCTGAATGAGTTCTAGAAAACAAGTCTTTTGATAACTGTCCAAGAGAAAATGGGCAGTGAGCCATAGCATATTAAGCATCTTCCCCCATCTCTCACTGTACAGACAGTTTGAAACCCCCAAGCCCCCCAAATATAATTAAAAAATAGAAAAGGTTCAAGGAACTCAATATATAAATTAGAAATTAATTTCATGAAATTAGTAGCATAAAGAGAAGTGTATCAGTTGATCCACAGCCTTTTGACTAAACGCCAACCACCTATAACAAAGGAGATACGATAGTGACAATAAACCAGCAATTAATTGCTGGAAAGGATAAAAAGACGAGAATGCTATGGGATAAATTGGGTGGAAATATAGATCAATACAGAAATGATAGCATTTATTAACATCAGAATATTAAATCACAATTCATATTTAAATCACAACTAATAAAAATTATGGCAGCAACCAGCATAAAGCAAGATAAATATTAAATCGCAATTAGTTCTGCTTACATCAAGTTTTAACAAGATCTATCAAATAAAGTGATACTAGCAATTTACTAATCTGGGTTTACATTTTTGCTACAAAGTTAATAAAGACTTTAATAAACGTTAGAGACTGCAAAGAACTCTTTCGTAGTCCACTTCATAAAGCAAAACAACTAAACATTCTTTCCCCTGAAAATGAACTAATTCAAAGTAGAGTCCATGAGCTCAGATGCTCGTTTACTACGAAAAAAAACCGACCCACTAGACCTAATTTACATTTTCTGTAACAAATTAATGAAAAATCATAAATACCAGAAACTGTTAAAATCCTTGCCCTCCCCCCCCCCCCCAAAAAAAAAGCGATTCCCTCT
>JAOVVI020007897.1:0-14550 GCA_028571085.2 Nepenthes alata
GTTTAATGAAGTGTTTATAATGAAGTACCTATTTACCTTGCAATTAAAAAACCACATTTGTAATATATTTCAATTGTTTTACCCTGCCCATGCTCCTAGTGCTTCTTGAAAGAAGATCAGTCCTTATTATTGCTCTTATATTATGACTTCGCTTGAATTTTATGAGTTGAAGTGATCATGAGGTCCATAGAACATATCTATTAGTTTAATGAAGTGTTTATAATGAAGTACCTATTTACCTTGCAATTAAAAAACCACAACACCGAAATATCTTGACCTTGTGGTTTAGTAAACTGGTTATTCACTTTCTTTTCCTTGTGTGTTATCATATGAAAAAGCATATGGTAGAAGTCTACATTTTATCTTATTATAGTTTCCTGGTGGGATGTGTTCTCCATCATAATCTATTTTTTCTTCATGTCCTTTAGGGTCATCAGGGGCATGAACTAGAGATGCCTGTTGATATATGTAGCCTGCTACAAAAGCACACAGTAGTCATTAGCTTATATCAGAAAAATGTGATACTGTTGAGCATCCTTTAGAGTTACCCTGCTTCGAAAGGATTTAAAAATCTGGGAATATCAAAGTCCCACCTAGGAAGTAAAATTTTGCGTGATGATATACAAAAGCTATCTTAGACAGTGAAGTGCATACTAAACAAGTAAACGTTCCTTGTTTTTCACATGTATTAGCTTTGTCCTGGATATTGATGACTTCACCATGCTTGCAGTTATCAAGTCTGCTTTGACAATGTAAAAACAATGCTCCCATACGTCCATTCATGCTTATTAATTTCCTACAATTCGAATCATTGTAATCTAGGGCTTTTCTGTTGGAAATTTGAGCGTAACATCCGTACCACATAGGAACATGAGAAGATTTTTCTACTCTATTTAGTGTTAGCTAATATACAAGTTAGAGATGCTCCTGGCTTCAAAAACATTTTGAAGAAATTTGTTTTTCCTTGTTTATTGCTTCCCTTCATTCTAAACAACAAAGACGACTAAAGTGAGAAACATGTCTAAAGTCCTTAATTTTAATAAAATTTAAAACGTAGTACGTTGCTAAGGTGAGCCTTCCATGAGCAACACTTGTAGTGCTTGCTAGAAGTGGTATTTGACCTTTGTTGATAATTGTTATGACAAATGTCGGGAAACATAAATTCATATGGCACAACTTGCGACAGAGATAAATACAAAAAGAGAATTTGCAGCCCAATTCACAGGTTTTAATTCTTGATGTCAATGTAAGCTATCAGATTGTAAATCATGTCACACTGTTGGGGCTTTTAATCTTTCTTCTGGAAATCCTCTATGAATGTATGAGTCTCCTCTTTGCTTACTTGGACATGGTTGTGTAGAAGGAAATATCTTATTGTTGCCTTGGGAGAATTTTAAGGACAATGCGAAGGAATGCACTCATAAGAGGGAGATGTTAATTTATTTTCTTCCTTTGCATTGGTGAATGATTGTGATGAACCTGCAGAGTTGGTCTTGCCTATTGGTGGCGTCGTTGCTTTTAGTGGCAGTGAAGTGGGTAATGGTTTGGAATCACTTATCTGATGCATTTAGTTCAAATGGGAGTGATAAGGGTTGCTAATCGAGGGTGTCCAAGACAAATATGAAAAAAAAAATTGAAGTGTTTGGAATATGTTTGTATTCCCAATTCTCCACACCCACAATCTAATGAGGGTTTTTCAGACTTTGGTGTGATGTTAGGTGCTAAAAAGGAGATAGATCGCATGGTGATAGCTCTGGATGGACTCTTCTCTGTTTTGGAGGAGGCTTGGACTGATAAAAAGGTTCTCAAGGGAAGATGTCACAGAAGTGCCATCATACCTACCAAATTTCTGGATCATCAGCCTAATCACATACACTAATCTGTTAATTTTTGTGATATTTTTGAATAATGTCCTAAACATTGTTTGAAGACTTTGATGCTGTAAATGGAAGTAGTCATCATTGGGAGCTCCTTTTTTCTTACAGAGAATAGTTTTTTTTTTTTGAGCCTTTTCTCCCTTGTCTTCATATTGGTGTTCTGGAATTGTTGAATAGCTAACTGAATTATAATGAGCATACAATGCAATGAAGGTTTTGGTGGTGGTGATGGTAACTGAGTGGCAATGGCGACAATGGACGATGGATAAAAGGTGGTGGCTGGTGGCATTGGCGATGGGTTGTTGGGTGGTGGCATTATTGTGTTGCCATGCTTGGACGTGGCAGCACTAGTAGAGTATTTTCGTGGTGATGGGTTGTGATGGTTGAAGTGGTTTTGGTGGTAGTATAAATTCTTGGAGGAGTAAATTTTGATTATCTTTATGGAATTGAAAGCTATGCAATGCCCTAAATGCTAAAATATGAGTTAATTTTAATTTTTGAGTCCTAGATAGACAACCTCCGATACTAACAAAATTTCCACAAACATGGACGTAAACACGATAGGTGGACGAATGAGATATCTTCCTAAAGAACTTGTTTTGTACATAATAAAAAAAAATTGATTAAATATGGATTTTAGAGAAATTTATTGTATATATATATTTATTGTATAAATATAAAGAAACATAAATGTGATAATTATATATATTTATTATTTTAATTACTAATAATAAACTCTGGGAATTAACAACGATATATTTTGTCAACTCGATCAATATAAAGAGGGGTGAATGTGATTAACCAACGCTAGTATTATTTGGCTTCACATCTAATATGATCCACCAGCGTTTACATTATTTGGCTTTACATCCATTCCACTATTCATACATGATGGGTAGGCCTACGGCTGGCAGGCCCAATAGGAAAGCGGCCTAAAATCCAGAAAGGCCCAAAGCACATTAGATGGTCAACGCATTAAGCGTTGACCGCCTAGTGAACCGGTTAACGCTTCTGTTGACCAGAAGTACTGTAGCAGCTGGCCCAAAAAGGCGGTAAATCTTGTTCGGGCTAGGCCCAATTTGACAGGTGATCTCGTACACGAAAAGCAACGAACCTTTCCATGATTACACGTTTTCCTAAAAGCTGATCTTCTCCAAAAAGGCAGCAATGAATTCGGCGCCAACATTGGAGTCAAACGGTCACAAGAGCATGAAAGAGATCAGATAATGGAGATATTCGTTACACTGTTCAGAAGGAAAATGATCCATCAAATCACGCCAGTCATGCCCACCAACTCAGAGAATGCCGCCATTGTCAGGCAAAAGATCACGCCATCTTGACGAAGGAAGGTGGCTCTCCCACCATCTATATAAGCTCAGAGTCTCTACTCTGGAAAACAGATTCTGGAATACATTCTCTAACTCACCTTCAAGAGAACATACGAGAACACGCCTTCTAAAACAAAAAGAGGCTTCCTGATACAGTCTAAGTCACAAACGCCTACAGAGCTTAAGGAAAACTCTACTTCTCCCTCTCTGTAAAGCGTTCACCTGCAACCCCACTAAAAGTCCAGATCGCAAGGCCCCCTCCGGCTCTCTGAGAACTGTCCCCAAAAGCTTCCACGCTTTTGGGACGCGTTTCCACTAGCTTTCTGTGAGCAGCAAGCTAGAACTCACATTCTCAACGGGTCACACAGGGTCATCTCTACTTCTACGGGCCAGCACTCCCGACAAACCTATTCTCTCTCTCTCTCTCTCTTTTACTCATCAGTTCACCTTCCTCAGTTCGAAGGTTTTTTACTGACTTGAGCGTCGGAGTGTTTTCGGTGTACAACCTCCCACCGACACCTGACCTCTCGTTTTCTGTAGTGGTGCGCAGGATTCAGACTCAGTGAACGGAGCCGGGTCGAACCAACCAGACGAATCCGAATCTGTTCGAAGTCGGATCCAGGTACGCATCAATACGTATTGGTCATATTCTTATATCTTATTCATATTCTTTGCAGTCTTACTTAACCAAATAGGTTGTTATTATTTTTTATGCATCTTACTTGTAAAAGCATATTGATATATATCAAGATCTTAATAAAATATGCTATTTCAAGATGCAGGTTGCTAAGCACAACTTGCATTACTACAACAATAAGTCAAGTCATATTCAGTGGAGAGTCATGTGCCTTGTTGGGCCATAGACTCATTGATCTCATTCCATTCTATCCCATTATCTGAAAATTTTGGATTGCAAAAATTATAAAATACATTATATATATATTTAGCATATTATTATATCATTAGTTATTTAAATTATTATGATAAATTTTTATATTAAAATTTTTAAGAAAGAAAAAAAAAAAGCTAACAAGACTTAATATTTTCATGTGCTAAAAATAGAGGAAATGATCATTTGATCATGTCAAATAGCATACTTGTCAAATAAAAAATTCAAGTTGAATAGATTCAAAATGATACTGCCCCCCTAATTGACAGAGGATATTCATGATCCGGTGATGTTTGAAAATATGATAATATTTTCATAAAAGCAGTAAGATTGAGAAAGAACGTGCAATGGATTTAGCTTATCTAATTCAGTTAAACCTTATATGTCACTCTAAGATAGAAAAATAATTTCAGACAACCTATGCAAGTGAGAAATTTAATGACGTTTTAAAGGAGTTTAAAAGATTAATATATTGATATCCCACTCTAGTTAGACAAGAGGGTTTAATAGATACATATCAAGTGAATGATAAGATCATATGTCTGATGACCAAATCATATTCTTGAGATTATTTATTTATTACAACAAAGAAGAGTATGAATTGAAGTGCAGTTATAAATCATTCCAATTTAGAGAAAGTATATATTGGAATGGCGCACTGGTTTGCACTCTGGTGTTTACCATGTTTGCTTTTCTTTTGTGGGTGCAGTGAGCGGTGGTTAGACTTTTATGTCATTTTCACAGATGACGCCAATGATGCGTATTAAGATCCGGATTGTTATTCGGATTAGGGAATTACCTGATTTTCTACTGTGGGTCGAATTGGAGTAGGTCCGATCTCCGTCTCTATTAACCTGGATCTTGTGCACCACAAATAACGAATAAGAGGTCAGAGGATTGGCAGGGCTCACTCCCCGGTTTATCCTCCGATACTCAAGTCAGAAATCTTTTCTAAGTAATAGAAAGATGAGGGGATGTAATAGAATGTAAAGGCACACGTATACGGGGGATAATAGAGGAGGATTGAGCTCCTATAATGCGCTTGATTGGGAGCAGGTTCAATATACTAGGGTGCGCTCAATGGGGAGCAGCCTAGAAAGGAGAAAAAAGAGCTGTGTTAGGAAAAGAGAGCTTGGCTCTTTCTCAACTTTTGTATCTTGTTCAAGGGTTGATTCCGTCAGAGGTCCATTTTCCTGTGAAGGCAAAGACTATTTGTAATACTTTGTGAAGAAGGCTTTGACGCCAAGGCTCGTGACAGTTGTCTGTCCAAGATTTACCAACCTGTCCTGACCATGGTCTCGGCCACCGTGTCAACTTGCGATCGTGATGTGACCGTTGCGGATCGTGGTCGACATTGGCCAGGCTATTTTGGCGTAGATTGGTTGGAATTGCTGCTGATAGGCGAGCGAGGTGGCTCTTCAGGGTTGACCTCGACCATCATTGGCTAGTGGTTGCCACGCTGGCGCCTTCCGCGCTGCCAAACTATCGCTGCTAAGCGCGAGGGTTGACCTGGGCCATGATTGGCTGACTCGCAGAGGCTATTTGCTAGTTTTGATCAGTTGTTCGCCCTGGATCTACTCGCAGTAGATGGGCTGTCTAGGTGGTCCCCTGGGCTTTGTTTCGCATTAGGCTTTGCTGGAAAGTGGGCTAGTTGTTGGATCGGCTAAGATCGTGACTGGAACCATCAATACTTGTTATTTTTAGATATATTTAGACAATACTCTTTATTAAAATATTATCTCTTAAGTTTTCAAATAATATTTTATATAATTTTTCAAAAAGTAGATTAAAAAATATTACTATGGTCGACCTAGCTTTATTCAACCCAAATAACTGAAAATATTTTATCCACTGGGCCTCGCTTTGTTCGATTTTATCATATCTAATTAATAAATAATTGTTAGTATTAGAATTATAATTCTTTATTCTATTACTAAAAATTATAAATAACTATCTTATATTGTGTTTCAATTTCAATGAGTTAAAATATAAATAAAAATTCAAATTCCACTTGATGCTAGAAAACAGAATTAGAATTATACATAGCAATCCTAATTGGTTTTAAGAGCTTGTTTGAATTGGAGGGACTTAACCTTGTCTTCAATTTTTACGATTTTTTCCTATTAAATTTACAGTTTTAAGAACATTTTGATGAAATTTGTTTTTTCACGTTTATTGCTTCCATTCAATCTAAACTACAAAGACTGCTAAAGTGACAAGCATGTCTAAAGTCCTAAATTTTCAAAAAATTTAAAATGTAGTGTGTTGCAAAGGTGAGCCTCCCATAGTAGTGCTTGCTAGAATTGATATTTGACCTTTGTTGATAAATGTTATGACAAACGTAGGCAAACATCATATGGCACAATTTGCAACAAAGATAAATAAGAGAAGAGAAGAGAAGAGAATCTGCACTCCAGTTCACAGGTTTTAACCCTTGATGCCATTGTAAGCTATCGGATTTTAAATCATGTCTCACTGTCAAGGTTTTTAATCTCTCTTTTTGATATTCTCTGTGAATGTATGAGTCTCCTCTTTGCTTACTTGGAGATGGTTGTGTAGAAGTAAATGTCTTATTGTTGCCTCAGGAGAATTTTAAGGACAATGCAAAGGAAGGCACTCATATGAGAGAGACGTTAATATATTTTCTTCCTTTGCAGTGGTGAAGGATTGTGATGAACCTACAGAGTTGGTCTTGCCTACTGGTGGTGTTGTTGCTTTTATTGGCAATGGATTGGGTAATGATTTGGAATCACTTATCTGGTGCATTTTGTTCAAATGGGAGTGGGGAAGGGTTGCTAATCGAGAGTCTCCAAGACAAATATTAAAAACATTTGATGCATTTGGAATATGTTTGTATTCCCAATTCTCCACTCCCACAATCTGAGGTTTTTTCAGGCTTTGGTGTGGTATTGGATGTTGAAAAGGAGATAGACCAGATGGTGATGGCTCAAGATGGACTCCTGTCTGCTTTGGAGGTGTCTTGGGCTTATAAAAAAGTTCTCGAGGGAAGATGTCATAGTTAGTTCTTAGTCAAATAAGGGATTTCACTAAAAATTTAAGCTTATTGTTTTGTGAGCAAAAAAAGTAGGATTATGAATTTATTTTTTGATGATTTTGAGGGTTTGGTGTCTGGATTTGGCTTTAACTTTGTTTTATGAGAAACTATTGTTTACAATTATGCAATGAACTCCTGGGTGTCCTAATAGGATAACTTGTCATCTTACCAATAAAAAGTAAAGAGGGAAGAAGAGAATTTGGCGCACAATTTACGTGGAAGTCTGTTATGATGAACAAAGAAGTTTCGAGCAAGGCAGGAGATTGAAAATCCTCCAATAATCTTGGAGGAAATACAAGATTGAAGATGCTCACAAGAGTTGAGCTCCAAGTCCAGGGTATTCTCAGGATACCCATGCTCTCTCAATTTCTACTGCTTAGAAATGCTACACAATAGTGGGACAGGAGAATGTATACATACTACTGTGTGAATTAATCCAACCATGTCATATAGAAAAGGGCTTGTCAGCCCAACCCTCACTATGGCCATTGACCAGAAAACAGGGTGATTTTCTTCAAAAAATATGTCGGGCATTCAGTTAAGTGGGGCCTCACCAAGAATTCAAGGCACACTAAACAATACAAAGCCATCGTGATCTGATAAAGAATCATGATACTCTAATACTTGCACATGCAAGCCTAAGATTCTTCAAACTGGCATGTGACTACAGATAATTGATAATACATCCTTCGATATTGAGTTCCTTGGTTTTTGATGTTATGACCTGAAGGATACAAAAAAGTGGTCTAGTGTATGAGACTCTTGCATTGAAGGTCTAGGAAGATTTGATACACAATCCAAGCCTACAGAGAGACAATTTCTGTGATTCAAACCTACAAAACATCATGAATCCTTTAACCCATAGCAAACCCTACTGCCTGCTGGATTTCAAAACAATATCAAGGAGATACTTGGAATGAAACTCAAGCTGTCCATTTCCAAAACTTGAGTTTTTGGCTCATCATGTTGTTTGTAAGTGACATACACCAAAAGTTTAAATGATAATTGTAAAAAATTGTGTTTGTCTTTCAGAAATTAATTTTCTTGTGTTATGTTGGGGCCAACTTTGACATCTATCTAAACAACGGAGGTTGAGATAAATCATTCAAAGGTGTCATTCAATCAATTGCTCATGAAAATCAAAGATTTCTAACCATTTATCTTTCGTTGCAAGTTCTCTCCCCCCTCCCCCACAAAACCCTGTCCAAAAAATAAGAAAAAAAGGGGGAGTTTATCCTGTGGATGTATTGCTTATCTCAATAACTTTTGTAGTATCCTGAATTTTTATACGATTTTTAATTATTCTGAATAATTTGGGTGTGTTAAAAATTATTTCCATGAGGTATATAAGTCTTATTAAATTCCGAAGACAAACTTTTATAAGAGGCAGAGTATTGTAATGATCGAGTTCCTAGGACTTAGACTTTCACAGTCTTAATTGAAAAATCGGCTTAGCTAGACAGCCGGTTAAGGATTGCTGACCGACCGATCAAGAATTGTTGATCGGCCGGATTTAATTGTAGGCCAGATTGAATGGTTTCCCGTATTAGAAAGTAGACCGGTTAAGATAGTTGACCAGATTAGAGAGTTGACCGGAACTAGAATAGTTGATCGGAAGTATTGTAGTTGACCGGAATTATAGTCATTGACCGGAATTAAGAGTTAACCAGAATATCTTTAGAACTGCGGTCCGTAAATGATCAGAAAGAGACCGAGGTTGTTAGAAAGGGGCCGAAGCCGTTAGTTAGAGACCGAGGACTCAGAGAGTGAGAACGAAAGATAGTAACTGGAATGGTTAGATGACCAGAGTAGATTGATGGCAGGAATGAATTGTTGACCAGTTGTGAGAGTTGATCAGATTGGCTTGTTGGCCGATTTTGATTAGAGTTTGACTAGCCAAATTAAAGTAGGTGACCTGCTCCAACCAACTCCGTTGACCTTTTAGAAGGGAAACCTGAATAAGAAAAGAAGTACCAAATAGGTGACTTACCCCCACTTGCTGCCACCAACCCCATCGTCTATAAATACTAGACTTGGGAGTTGGGAAAGGAGTTCAAAAATTTGGGAGAAGCACGAAGGAGTAGAAGGCAGGAATGGTTTCAAGCCAAATTTAAGGGAATTCGTGAATCAGGCAAGTGCACTCTGTGCTTCATCTTTGGCTATTGCTAATTCTTGTCCGAATTCTTATGTTTTATATGTTGGATTTTGCTCCCATGAATCATGTTTAAATATTGCTGGAATTTCCTCATTGTATTTGAATCCAGTATTGACGTAAATTGCAAAGTTTAAGCTACAGTACACGGATAAAGTTAACCTACATGTTTATTCGGATTGTTTGAAAAATATCAATTTGCTTATTTGAAAAATTTTATCTATTGGAAGTTAAGATGAAATCTATAAGAACATGGAAAAACTTGTATATGTGAACAGCAGGAGTAACTCTGCAATTTGTTATTTGATAGATGGCCATCGTATGACAGGAATTTGTGTAAAGTTTTCGTCTGACTTGCTGTTAAAAAACTAGATGAAGGATATTGGAGTGACACTCGAGGATTGCTTCTGGGCTACGGGTGAAACTTTTGGTGGCATTTTTGGACTATGGCTCTATACGCCGGGTTAAAGGCATTTCCGCCCGTCTGTGGGAGTAAAATAAGAGGGTAGCCCTTAGATTGTGAGGAGATTACACAATCCTTCCTCGATGTTGTTCGCTCCTGTCTGGTCCCTAAAGATGATTGAGTTTTCCGCATGATTTTGAAGGAAAAATGACTAAGAATAAAATAAAAGACATCCGAACTTAAAGTGAACCAGTGCTCATGAAAACGGGTTCTGATCATGTTTTATGTTCCTATCCCGTCTCTTTGGATTTCGTATTGAACGGTAGCTGATAACGGAAATTTGGTCTTGGATTTGAATACAGATTTGGAACCAATTTTCATAAAAGTGTCTTTGGCCCATGTTTTATGTTTCAATATTCAAAATGCTCTCATTCCGTTTCTTTTGATTTTGTTTCGAAGCTATATTTATGCATGTCTTTGTTTATTTGTACATTGCTAAGCAATCTGCTCACTCATTATTGTTACCTTACTTTCAGACGAGTAAGAATTCATGTCGGATGAGACAGAGTAGAGCCGGACAGACTAGCTAGGCAGGAAGACCAATATGGATTCATGTAGCAGTCTTTGATAGACTTGATGTATTTTTCGTTATTTTGGAGACTTTGTATAATGATTCCGCTGTATAAATCAATGGATAATTGTATGCTTCCGCTGAATTTTTTGGTTTGAGTAATTTTGGTTTTTAGTGGCATCTCAGTCGTTAAAGGCTCTTATTTGTATCTGACCGACCTAGATAAGGCCAATCGAGAATCTTGGTCGGCCAAATTTTGGCCGACTTAACGAGTCCGGCCGTTTGGATCCTGTGTACGCTGTATGTTTAAGTTATGTATGATTATTTATATTTGTCTCATTACTCATTTGCACTGTGTTATAGATGGACGAGTGGGATAACCCAGTAGAGCTCCGGTCCGTCACACTTAGTACAAACATTGACGGAGGTCGTTAGAGGACTATGACCGCGGTCCTTCACACCTTTGTAAGAAATTGCTATCTGATATCTTTAAATATTTTGATGCAGGTACGCCATTAGTGAGTGGCTTAGTGAAAAGGCCGAACTAAAATTGTGGATTGTCTTTGTGGTTTATTCTCCATCCTTGTATCTCTTCAGTTATGAAAAACATTTTTCAATTCTAACACATGGGTCGTTTAATCAAGATTATCCACCTCGTCTGTGTTTTCCACTACTCCGACTTTGTATAGTAGCTCCTCCGCCATTTTACTCTCTGCCCAAATACAAATGTATACTTTTTGGTATATAGGTATATATTGTATCTTATACATCAGCGCAATTAATGAGTCATCAAGAGGAATAACGGAACCTTAAAGTCATAATATGTGCAGCCGACAGCTTTCTCAATGATTTTTGTTGTACACTATGATACAATTTCTTAATATTTATTATCATCTTTCAGGACGTGTAAGAGGTAGCAAGTATAAATTGGTTCCGAACATAAGGCAAGAATTCCTTGCTTCTTTTATGCATCCATATCATTTGAGGACTTCCAAAGTATTATACGAGGTAGTTCCTTCCCTTTTTAGTTTCTAGCAAGCAAGGATTGCTGCTTCTTCTTCTTGTTCTTCCTTCTCTATGCCACCCCTCCTTTAGAATAGTACCAGGTGTGCTTTTTTGTAGAATTGTCATCATAGTGCCATTATTACATTTGTACACAGTTATTGCATGCCAAATCCATCAAAGTCGAAGCAGTCTTTGTTCAATATTTGAACAGTTCAAGTTTCGTAGTCTTTTCTTCTCATTTGAAAAGTACAAGTGATATAGTCATGTTGAGTATAGATGGTCGAACATGGGCTTTGGGTTAAGTGAAGAGTCAATATACCTATGGTCCTATGCTAAAAATATACTAGTGTTGAAAGATGCTGAAAAGGAATTATGTTAAAATTATTGGAATATGTGCAGAATACTTAGCTTTAGTTAGAATATTTAGGTCTTGCACCACAAATTTTCAATTGAGATCATTCTTGATACCTCAGAAAGGTATCAAAATCTTGTATAGAGATGCTTGTATCATGTTTTTCCCCTCTATGAATTTTAAGAAAATTAGTTGCAAAGTAAGGAGTACTCAAGATACCGTCCGTTATTATTTGCTTTTGCACTGATGACTTGGGTTCACTCCTCATCTTCCCCTCATCCTGTTACCTTCCCGAAGGAGGGGAACAAAGAAAATTTGTTGGGAAATAAGATAGAGTGTATGTGAACCTATTTTGTGATGTAGATATTCAGAGAAATTGAGCTGTATGAAAAATTACTTACTTCAATGAGTCATAAGTTTAAAAGACATAAGCGGTACTCTCAAAACCCTAGGACCATTGGGGTTTTGGTCCGATTTTGATCGGATGGCCCACGCTTTTATTAGGCGGGATTTAATTTGAGCCTTTGGATTTTAAATTTAATCTAATAGCTGAGATAAAATACCGCCTAACAAGATCTTGTCCGTCCGTTGCTGCCATTCCGACAGCTAAGATTTCAATGCACAGTTAACCTAAAATTCAAATAGGAAGACAACGATACCTTTCTGGAAATATCAGCTTTGCCCACTTTACTCTAACCATTTTCCGGTGGAGTAGTTCTCCAATCTCCGCGCCTTCATCAGATTCCAGCAACCTATTTTATTTTCTCTCTTTTGGTCGCTCGGAAATTAAAAGGTCTCAATTTTGTTGTCATTATTGTTTGTGCTTCTAGTAAATCACTTCTAGAAACAGTCTCTCTGGCTGCCAGTTTTTTTTGGTGGTGAAACCCTGTGATGTTTTTTTAAAATATTTCTTGAAAACAGTTTTTGGTGTGCTTCTCAAAAGAGTTTCGCTGAAGTCATCCTTTCTCTGTTCCTGGGGGGTTTTTCCTTTTTTTTCTTTTTTTTTCTGTTTTACACTCTCTGTGTACCTGTTGTTTTTTATGGTGGAACCATCGAAATGTTGTTTAGTAAAATGTTTTCTGAAAATAGTTTTGGTATGCTTCCTAAAACAGCTTCATGGAAGGAAACAGGGGAATTTGGGATTGTTTTTTTGCTGCATTTTCGGCATCTATTCTTTCTATATGGAGTTATTTCGTAAGAATGTTGTCATTATCATGCGGCTCAAATAAGGCTCGTGGCATTAACACTGTGAGAGAGAGAGGAGTGGTGTGTGTGTTAATTAGGTTTCTTCACTCGAAGAGTAATTAGGAGATCTACGAAGGCACTCATGGAGAGGCCGATATAATAAGCATACACATCGACCAATCCAGAATTCTGGTTGGTAATTCATGCTAGGAGCTCTGTTGTCTCAAGCATGGCATTCAACCTGACGATATGATACCTAGGTATGTTTTCTTCCTCCTCTTCTTGTTGTTTCCCCTTTCTGGTTGTGCATTTGGAATCTTCACGGCCACTTTTCCTTTTTTGCAATTATTCTGTTAATATACGTAGATCAGCTTTTCATTGATGGTTTTGCAAGTATTTTCTGTGTTTCTACTCTACTATTTTGAAATCATGTTTTTTTTTTGTTTCCTTTGTATTTTTCGGTTCTCTTGAGATTTTTTTGGTGATATTGTGTGGATATGCACTGATTTGATACGGGAAATTATGCAAATAAATTATAAATTTTCCCCCTTTTGTCTTTGTACCTTGAACTTGTCGACTTGTTGACACATTCCTTAGGTCCCACAAAGGCCCTTTTAACCATTCAATTTCAAAAATCTATTGTCACCAATAAATTGTGGGAGTCATTTGCTTGTCTTATCCTGATAATAAACGACCTTAGCAACCTGAGTGTTGTATTGATTACTTGGCAGCACCTCTCTGTAATTGTTAAAAAACCTTATTTAGCTGTATAATGCCTTTTATTTCCTTTCCTTTTTCTATTGATACTCCAAGAGGTGATATGTTAGTTTATAATGCTAAAGTGTTTTGAGATTACTTTGCTTAAGTTAATTGAAAATGATTCCATAATGCTATTAATCAGCCCACTTATCACAAAAGTTTTCTAGTAAATTAGCATGTCATGTGCCTTACGCTCTTTTGAATCATTGTTTCAGTATAATAGTATGTATAATTTTAGTTTTATACCCTTTGTTCCTCCTCCTGAGCTACCGATAACATAATATCCTTATCTAAGAGGGAACTCAAACTCATTAGGCCTCATATTCTAGGCCGTTATCTCTGAATCAGAATAGTTGGCTGAGACATTATGGTATTTTGTTTTGTATGTCAGAAGAATGCTTTATTCATTACTATAGTAGCATCAATTGCACTTTGCTTTTGTTGGTTTGCACATGAATAGGAGGGATAATAAATACTAAGTTGGTCTTACTTTGTGAATTGTGAGACTAACGGCTTGTTTACAGTATTATTCTCTTGCCTGTGTAGTGACGCCTTGGTTGGGATTGCACAAGATGCTTTCAACTTGTTCTTCAGTGAAACTGAGGCAGGGATGCATGTTCTGAGAGCCATATTTGTGGATTTGGAACCTATTGTCATTGATGAAGGACTGGACCATATTGCCAACTTTTTCATCCTGAGCAACTGATATCTGGAAAAGACATGCTGCTAATAATTTTGCAAGAGGGCACTATACTGGTATGCTGCATTCTTGCTGGAACCAATCAACAAAGAACTTGTGCTGGCTATTTTAACTGATTACTTCTATTCTTCTTTTGATATTGCAGTGGGAAAGGATATTGTTGACCTGTGTCTTGATCGAGTGAGAAAATTAGCTAACAACTGCACTGTTTACAAGGGTTTTTGGTGTTCCACGCTGTTGGTGGTGGTACCGGTTCTGGTTTGTGATTCTTGTT